>MU223802.1:945829-956206 GCA_018584345.1 Thuja plicata | reverse complement strand
CAACTGCATTCTTTGACTACATGTGTTCCCGAGTCGACCACACATTTGTCAAAGAGGGGCAAATGTATGCACCCTAAAATGGTTGCCTAGACTTTGGGCCCCATTTATTATTTTATCAATTTATCAATTTCCTGAATCAATGTTTTGCAACATTTTCAATTCAAATCAATTTCCTTGATCAAATTGTAATTAATTCAATTATTTCAATATTTCCTAAGGTTTGATTATTTTTATTTAATTAAAAGATTTAATTAATCTTTTAATTAAATAAAATTTATCTTATTTAATTAAAAGATTTAATCTTTCTTTTAATTAAATAAAATTCCTCTTATTTAATTTAATTAAATTCCTCCCATTTAATTAAATAAAATTCTTCTAATTTACTTAATTATAAAGAAAACTCCTTTTTTAATTAAATAAATAAAAATCCCCACTTAAAGCTCTTCTTTTGATGAAAAAAGAAATAAATTAAATGAAAATTAAATAAAAATCCCTTTTTCTTCACATCTTCCTAAGTGGTGGGTTTTTACCTCTTAATCATAGCCTTTGATTTTTGCCTCTTAATCTCAACCATTCATTGCTCTTTAAAAGGAGATCTCTCCTTCTCATTTTCATATTAGGTTTTATAGTATTGTTATGCTGCAGGTTTGGAGAGCAATTTTGGAGGAGGATTTGAGCACTTGAGCTTGGATATTGCAACTTCTCTCTTCTTGTCTTCTTCTTGCATTCATGGCTATTCATGTAGATTAGATTCATGTTTATTTTCATATATTAGATTTGCATATTTCCTTTCATAGATTAATCATGCATTGTTATCATTTAGATTAATTTCTTTCATGCATTGTTATCATATAGAGTAGATCTCATTTTCATGCATTTGAATCTCCCATTTCATGGTGTACTTGCATAGGCACTAACTAGGTCAATTTGAGGGCCTCCATTACACACCTTTGCACTCCATGACTAGAGAGCTATGGATCGATATTTGAGGCCTTATTCTTGAGAAACCTTGGATGGAATTATTCATAGAAGTGTGTCAACATTTTAGCACACAAGTTGAACCTATTTTTTATTCCAACGATATGCTTTGGATATTTGAGATCTTAATTTGCATCCATAGACTAGGACGTCATTTCCCACCATACCAAAAGGAAGTTGAAGACTCTTGGGAAGAGCCAAGAATAAAGGAAACATTTTCTCTAAAATATATAAAACAAGTACAAGTTTACAACTCAATCTTTCTAAAATCAACTGAACCATTATTCAAGCTCAAACACCCATAAAATGAATCATCTTTGCTCTTTCTATAACACATAGATGCAAGAGTAAACCTATAGATAAAGAAAGAGATCTTAAATACAAATAAAATAGTGAAGAAAATTAAAGAATCTTGGAAAATGGACCCAACTCACTTCCTCAAGAATGATATTAAGACTTTCTCTAAAATATAGAAAATAAATGTAAATTTCACAAAGCTTTCCAAAATCAACTTGGGATATTTTCAAGTACATAAGCATCCATAAAAGGAATCATCCTTGCACTTTTGCAAAAACATACATGCAAGATTAAACCAATTCTTAAAGAAAAGAGATCGCAACTCCTAATATAATATTGAATGAAGTTTTAGACTCTCAGGACATGGACCATCACACTTACTCGAGAATGAGATCAACATGTCACCAAAGAAACATGTTTACAATATTATGATGTACATTGTGACATAAAACCTTTCTTAAGGATGGACAAATAAAAATAGATAATAATAATAATAAATACATTTTAAAAATTCTATTATTGAAAATAGATTTCATATCTTTTTTTTACTTCAACTTACTCTTTTAGAAATTGCATAATAATAAAGAATTTTCTTAAGAGGAAGAAGAAGAGTTGGACTTGACACGACAAAGTGCTTTCACAACCTACAAACAATCACAAAAACATGCAATGAAAATATTACTCTATTTTAGACATAATTAAAAGGTAAATATGGTGAGAATTTATAGTCAAAGTTAATGTAGTTACCTCTATATTCCAATCACATCTATATGTAAGGTAACATAATACAAGTGTTTGAACTGCTGTTCCACATATCATTCCACCCCAAATTCCCTACACATATAACACAACTTAGAATGCATTAAAAAAAATCCATCAACTAAAATAAAATATAAACATTGTTGATTTTTTTCAACTAAGATAAAAGAAATACTCACTTGAACTCCTAGATTAAAAATCCAACCAAGAATCACACCCAATGGAAATCCAATGAGATAGTAGCAACCAATGTTGACATAAGCAACAATGGATTGCCATCCAGAACCTACTGCTACCCCTGAATGTATGATAATACATCACTTTTCCAAAATAATAATATTAATTTTTTCATATAGTTTTCTCTACTTTTTATGAGTTTTTATACATTTCAAACTTCAAATCTCTAATTTATGTACTTTTCCCTTAAAATGCAATATTACACATTCTTGAGTTTCTCTTATACGTAATTCATGTATTAAGAAGAATGTTTATCCATCTATATATCTATAAATTGTTTGTTGATTATATTTAAATTTTTGCATATATTGATTCTAGTTGAAGTGATCCTAGGTTAATAAAGAAGGGTGTTAAATTATCATATTTTAAATGTTATGTATTATAATAACATTATTATAGATTGATGAAATCTATAATTTATCTAGTGAGATACTATTGTTTTCTCTGTTTCAAAATTATAATGAATTATTATTGAAACATCTCACTGAGAAATAGAAAAATATAATTTAAATTAATAGAGGGGAACTGAATCTTTTAACACTTTTTTTAATCCCTTTACATGGTAAGCATTAATTGAAATAAGGAAATATTATGATGAGTTTTTTATTAACGTTTTACAGTTTCAAAAGGAAAAAAATTATCAAAAAATTTATAGAATAAAGGTTCAAGTTTTACCAGATAGAACAGGTTGGACACCATTGAGAAGAATTGATAGCGCCAATAAAATTGACATTTTAGATACTTCTTTTTGAATAAGCTTACTATTTGTAAACACTAAAGTCATATAGTCATTAAAAATGAATATAATGACTGCAAATACAAGACCAAAAACTCCTGAAGTCACCACAGCAATAATTGCAGCAAACTTAGCTCCTCTTGCACTTCCTGAACCAAGTTCATTTGCAATCCTCACCCTATACCATTAATTTCAACATTATACCACTCCTAAAATTCTTAAATATATGTAGATTAATATTCATAAAAAATTAAAAACAGGAAAAGCACATAATACATACCCTATTGCAACGAAGAAGCCAAGATGGATCATTGATTCCCAAGCATTGATATTGTTGCTAAAATTGAACAAATGAAATCCTTTCAATTTTGCCAAAAACATTACTTCACACTTACTAAACTCACAAAACCTCATAAAATCATTTTTCGTTTATAAATCACCCATTTATAAAAGAGTTTTGTATTAGAAATAAATGGTTTAACATGAAAGTTTAAATGCTTCTAATTTTTATTAATTTGCATTCAAATGTAATAGTATTACATGTAATATTAAATTAAAAATTTCATCACCTGTATCTATAAAATAAGCTTCAAACAACTGTTAGTTTGAGATCTATTGTGTACCTTATAGATAAAGCATCTATGGCAATTTCTGGGTCTTTCAAATTGCCAGTGAGCAGTACCAATATCCTGTAGTACCAGAACTCCAAGCTGCAGAAATTTAAAAGCAAGCATGTTAACTGTGACAATAAGATTATTAAGCATAATAGTTATAAAAATAGTTATAGATTTGAAAAAATTATGAAACAATAAAGGTAGTTGTATGAAAAAGGTGTCTTTATCTAGAATATATACTAAGAATATGTGTACTACAAAGTCTCGAGTCTTCAATTATGACTTACCATAACATTACTCCAGAGGCTACAGAAAGTTTAAAGAAGGGCCACATGTCAGAAAAGGCTTGACTTGAAAACCCATGCCATGAAAGGGGACATTTACCACAAGTAACATAAGCAAACAGACCTATCACAGGAATCCACCAGGCCACATTCAAGGTCATGGCTAATCCAAACAAGCCCATTTTCAGCTTGAACACTACAACCCATGAGATTACAGCATTGGCTATCAAAGCCCCCAAACAAAACCATGTAATTATGGCATTTTTCAGTTGGCACTGCAAAAATCTCATCATAGGAAATAAAAACACATATGCAAAATGCTGAGGGATGAGCCAGATTGCCACTGTTCCACCTAGTTCTGCTACATCATCAGGTTGGCCTGTAAGCTTGAGGATGGGTGTGGCAAATATGAACATTGGCAAAACAAGAACACCAACTGAGAAAAGCAGAATCCATGATCTTTGCAGATAAACTCCCATGCTGCCATACTCTCCTGCTCCATATGCTTGCCCACATATAGTTTCCAATGAACTCCCCATGCCCAACTAAACCATCACAATATATTAGTACAGATGCTTGTAATCATGAATTAGTGCAAGAAATCTTAGATTAAGACAATCAAACATAGCTCTAAAAATCTATCATAAAACTTCAGAATAATAAACACACTATTCTACTTAGAAAGATACAATTTGGTAAGTTATCCAAGCCATTTTGATCTTAGTGAACTTCAATATATTAATTTATCATTAAATTATAGAAGATATCTTGGATTTAAGGAAGGAGTTCATAAAAACATCAATACTATATCATTTTCATTAAGTTTTTCACGAATCAGTTAGAATTCAAATCTATGACCTACCATTTACTATGGGAATGTTCTAACACTGAACTACTGGTCTTTTGTTAAAGCCACCAGTGATCTGTCAAAGGCACTAGTGCTGCTGCCATCCAGTAGAATTTTCCAATAAACTCTTCAGCTTGCTATAGCAATAAACTATGTCGTTGGTTTTTTCTCTGTTTTATTTTTATTTTGTTTTGTTGATATAGCTCTATTTTATTTTTATTTTGTTTTGTTGATATAGCTTTGTTATCTTTTGGGACTGTTTAAAAATCTTCATTTGGTATAACTTCTCGGTTTGAGCCTCAAATGTTCATATTGTTGTTAGAATCTTCGGTTTGTAATTTTTGGTTCAGAATTTTGAACTTATGTTATGCTTAGTTTATAGATGAAAAAAAAAAAAAATTCTTCATCTGGTATGAAAGCAATATCCAAAGAAGTGTTGATGTTAAAGAAGTGTGTGTGAGACTATGGGTGTGTGGTTGAAGATAAAAGAAAGAACCCACCAAAGGAGCTTACTGATCTGGAGAAAGGAGGCAAAAAGAAAAGAAAGAAGTAGAACTCAGGTATATCAAGACTACTAAACAACCTGCAAACATTTTTCAGAAAAGGCTCAGTCTTCAATGCTTGGAGATTGTATCGTGAATCCTCTAGGCATCAAGGGAGAGTATATTGGCACCAGTGCTGCTGGCATCTGACCCAGTTTCTAGTTCAGTTTCTAGTTTAGAATTTTCCAATAAATTCTTCAGAGTGTCATAGCAATAAAGTATGTTTTTAGTATCATTCACTGTTTTGTTTTTATTTTGTTTTGTTGATATAGCTTTGCCATCTTCTGGGACTGTTCAAATATCTTCTTTTTTCAGGATCAGTCGGTTTTTTTGGGTCAATGTGTGAGTTACTTCCAAATATGACCTATTTCCAACAATCAGCACTAATAAAGCAGGTCTGACTGAACTTGGAATCAACTTTTGAAAATATACAGAGAAGGTAGAGATCAACAAATAAGACTGATCAGTCAATCAGAACACAAGATATCAGATTCTAGAAGTATTGATTGAGAGAGGAGCCAAGCCTACTTAGACTCAACTTTTGAAAAGATATAGAGGAGGTAGAGATCAACAAATAAGACTTATCAATCAGAGCATAAGATATCAGATTCTAGAAGTAGTGATTGAGAGAGGAGTCAAGCCTCAAGTAGACTACGGAAAAACTATAGTAATTTTAGTTAAATGATTGTTTCCTTTAACAGTAAAGCATAGAATACTATTTCAAGAAAAAAAGCATAGAATGCTTGTCAAAGAAAAGAAAAACCAAATAGTTACAGTGACTCGCTTATCTCAAGAAAAGAAGCATAGAATGCTAGTCAAAGAAAATAAAAACCAAATAGTTACAGTGACTAGCTTATCTTACTGGTACAGCAAGAGTCCAAAACTTATTCACAACAGAGGCTATAAACACAGCAGCAGGTAATAGAAGATTAAGAAGGTTGCTGTACAATATTGTTTTCAGACTCAATTGAATTAGAGATTTTACATCAATGTAATACAAAGGTAAGGAGAAGCAAATCTCTGATCCATTACAAAGATAAGGATCTAAAAGTTAGAGGAGAGGAATCTCTGTAATCCATCATTAAGATAATAGAGAGTTAGATTATTATGAACTATTTCTTCTTTTCTAGATATCTTGTGTGACAAGATATCTGAAATATTAATATAAAATCTTCAACACAATAGAATCTAGAAACAATATTGTACAATATTAAGAATTGTAAAAACTTGATATCATTAACATATGTTATTCGCAAAGAGAAGATTACTCACTAAGAATCCATAACTGAGGCCTAAAATGACAACAGAAGCTATAGAAATAGCAGCCAGATCTAAGTTACCCAAGTGACCAGCAATTGCCTGGGATGTGGAGTTCATTCCATACATAGCAACGCGGGATATGATTGCAGGCCCTGCAATCCTCCATAGTTTCTGTGACTCCTCCCAGATATCTCTCACCAAGTTCTTTTTCACTTCTGCACTCTCAACAAAAGGAAGATGAAGTTCAGCCTGCTTCATCTTCTTGATGTGATTTAATTTGTGGGGATCAACTCTAATCCATCTTCCAATATATAACACTCTGGTCACTGCCCACTTGCACTTGCGCCACTTTAACAAGTTTGACTGCAACAGAATATATATGAACAGCACTATTCCATTAAGATACAAGTAATTATTGAATTAACAAGTTTTAAAGAGCTGTTCTTAAATTTAATTTTTCTTAAATCATACTTTAAGAAAAGTAATTTTTTTAAAATAAAAGTGAGATATAACTATAACATCAATTTATTCAGGGTTGGAATATATTTCAAGTTACAAAGGAGGAAGTCAATTATTTTGGAAAGACTTTGAGAAGATAGTATGGAAATATGAAGATTATTTTGGAAAGATTTTGGGAAGATAGTATGGGAATATGACAATGAATAGGATAAAACGTGGAAAACTAGGCAACACACATTTCTATGGTGACCGTACATGTTTGGCTCAACCTAAAGGATAAATATTTATTCTCTCATGTACCTTAGAACACTTTTCAAATAACTTGTATGGACATGAAAATTGCTTAGGAATGTGAGGTTATAAAAATCCCTTAGGATAAATATCTATTCTCTCATGTACCTTAGAACACTTTTCAAATAACGTATATGGACATGAAAATTGCTTAAGAATGTGAGGTTATAAAAATCCCTTAGGAGTGCAAGGTCAATGTCACATATCCTAACATTTTCGTACTTGAAATGGTGAATTGACCCTTAAAAAGGGCCTTTAGATTGAACTAACATGTAAATTACTTGGAGATTTGTGTCATCCATTCTTTCTCTTATTGTATTATCTTATTCATTTTTATCATCTCATACTTATATCTTCCCAAGGTCCTCCAAAAAAATGGACTTCCTCCTTTGTAACTTGACAAATCTTGTAACCTTGAATTTCTTTATCATATCCTTATCAGTAGCCAAAAAAAGGTTGGCATTCACTAATTCTAGTATTTTCAAAAGCAGGGTGTTCTTTTCATATAAGAATACCTTCGGTGTAATAATTATGTGCATTGATACTATGATTGCATCTACTATTTTTTTGCACATTGTATCTTCCCTCTACTCACCCAATCTTCATCTTTGACTAACCCTCCATCCTCTTATCTTGAAGTAGACCCTATCATAGTGCATGCATCTCATGTTGCCACTTCTAGTGACCCATATCTCTTATATTCGTTTCTAGTGACACATATCTTTATATTCCTTTCTTACTTTTTCTTATATATCTCTCACCATCTATATCTTTATTTCTCCCTCACGATATACGTATATAGCTATCCATCTGCCCCTATCGCTCCATTTTTATATCTCTCTAACTCTCTCCATCTAATTGTCTACCTCTTTTCCTCTCATTCTATCTTCCTCTCTATCCCTTCAACAACACTTTGGTGTACCCATTACATACCAAGGTGCAATTGCTAGTCATAAAGAGATGTAGATAATTATGTTGAAGAAGTAACATTAGCAAGATCTTAGAAAATAATTATCTAGTAAAATAAAGAATGTGCTTATATATATATATATATATATATATATATATATATATCAAAGTTAGTTCACTATAATCAACTTTATCAATTTTAACGAAAATCTCTTAATTGATCAAATATCAAACCATTTAAAGATAATTTCCCTTTAAAATAAATTAGTATTCCAATTACATCTTAAATTAAATAAATTTTGAAAATTATAAAATAAGAATAAAATTTAATATAAATCCTAAATTTAAAAAATTTAAAAACAAAAAGCTTTACTAAATGGGCAAATATTAAATTAAATTAAATAAGACTAAACTAAATATACTTAAAAGCTTTACTAAGATTCATTTGAACTTATAAACTCATTGTACCCTTGCCTTCATTGTACTTTAATATCTGTTGTTATTTACTGCCCTGGAAATGTTTGATTTCACTGTTCAGCTATGTATGTCCATGCAAATATTCAGCCCTATAGCGAGTGCCCAATAATTCTAACTGGTACATTAATGTAAGAAATCCAAGAATCTTTGAAAAAGAAACATAAAAATATGTGAACAATTTAATCTAAAAAGGTTATTATAAACTGAGAAAATTTCATGCTTTTGAACTTAAAATAGTTGAAGTATCAAATCTTGAGATGAAAGAAACAATTATGTACTGGAATGCATGGAATGCATGGGTCTGTCCCTTTTGTATTTGGTGATGTGTGGAATTCTGTGGTCCAACATTCTGAAACCTGCACAGGAAAAATGTGTTAACTTTATCTGAAAAGAAAGTTTGAATTGATAGCTGGCCCAGGCATCAGATTATCTGGTTGAAATTATATAACGTCGTTCTGTACAGCAGTTGTTTGAGTGAGTTTGTCGGCCATTTTAGTCCCAGTGAGCATCAATGTTCTACTAAAAGTTGTTTTGAGTAATAAAAAGGAAGAATCCATAATGGAGGATATGATTATGGAAGGGCCAGCCCCCAACAATTCATTCTTCAACGTTTTTCCACATGAATGTGGGCATTTATGGACTCTCAAAAAGAAGTATTATCATTACCCTAGATGATTTCAATTTGAGTGGATGGTATGATCAAATATTATCATCTTTTTCAAGTTGAATTTGATTAATTGAATTACCTAATTAATCAAAATTTTAAGTCTTTTGTTTTGTAGGTCTTATGGTGAATATGATTAACTGAATTACTTAATTAATCAAAATTTTAAGTCTTTTGTTTTGTAGGTGTTATGGAGGGCAAATATTCATTCTTAAGCTTCTTTACCTTTCGTGAGAAGAGATCAAGATAGTGTAGTTTCTTAATCGGTGTTCAGTTTTTCCAACATCTTTTGGCGATGTTGCTTAGCTTCTCTAGTAAACATGTGCTATTTCTCTTGCTCTTATTGTTGAAGATAAACAAGATACTAATGATAAAGGAAATGATGGATGGGACTTTCCCATAGACACTTCAGACCCTATTCAAACCGTGCTCTTGTTCTCACTAATTGGGAACCATTTGTAATTGTGCTTTGTGTTTTTCTCTAGGTTTAACCTTGTTTAGAAATTTTAATATTACTATTTATTCTTGAAGATTATAAGGATTAAATAATTAAGATTTTTATTAGGCTTAAAATTACAATGTATCATTAAATTATTAATGAAATGAAATGATGTCCACTATATCTTTAATGAATATAAATATCTAAGTTTATTATATTATCTAGACATGATTTGTAAAGTCACTTAGACAATAACTTTTATCACATCAAAATAATTAAAATAGAGGAGCTTGCATTAGTCCCCTAACAATAAAGTCTATGCACATGTGTAGGTGGCTATTAAAATAATTTGTAAATTATTATGTTTTAGAAATGTTTTCCTTTAAACATTTAACGACATTTAATATTTACTATTTTGGAATTGTAAGGATTAATTATTACATTACATTTGTCAATTTAGCTTTTAATCTTTATTTTGAAGAATAGATTACATGATCAATTGTTTTTTTTTTTTGTTTTTTTTTTTTTTTAATATCGATAAAAGGCCAAATCCAAAATTTTATTAATGCCAGGAAAATACAAAA
>MU223802.1:931209-945725 GCA_018584345.1 Thuja plicata | reverse complement strand
CTCATTTACAGGTAGTTGGGGGCATTCCCTCCTTAATAGTTAAAGATAACAGTATTATCTATGAATACTAACCAACTGAGGGCATACCCTTATCATAAAGGTGTGACAAATCCAATACCCAGGATTACTTATTATTCAAAAGTGACCAATTGATAAAGATCCTTTTAGAAAATCTGCCTGAACCTCTGGATTTCTACTCTCTGCACCTTTCACCCATGTGTAATGCTATTCATGTACACAGCGCAAACTAGAGCAACATGCTAAATCTCTTTAACCCATTAGCAACACATATTGAAGATACCTTTTGCCAAAGAGAAGCATAAAATAACAAGATAACCATTAGGAGCAGAAATGCTTACAGATATGAAAATTTCTCAACCCTTTAACAAAAGGAACCAAACCTACTGCTTCCCACCTAGAATATGCCTGTTTACAATTCTGATAAAGGCTAGGGCCTGAAGATATTGAGATAAGTCCTAGGCTCTCCTCATGTTATTCTTATAAATTCCATTTTGAGTTACGTAACAAGATTTATTTAAGATTATAACTTAATGATACTACTCGGTATCTTGAGCGAGATAAAACCAAATATATTACCGAGAATACCTTTGACAGCATTGTATTTAATAGATCTATGCATATACATTTGTTTGTTTACAGTGTATGAAGATATAAACATCCTGTAGAAACTAAAGGAAATTCTTGAAGCTAAGTCAAATATAGGAAAGGGTCTGAAAATTACTTACCTTTATCTTGCCAAAATTACCTCCAAGGTTGGTGTTATTCACCTGGTTACCTTACCGAGGCTTATCTAGAGGTTTAATCCGCTTGTTAGAGTAGAAGCTAAGCAACAGAAACTTAGACCATATTAACAAGGAACATCAAAATGTTGATAGATCATTAATCTAGATAACGCAATGTTTTAGCGCAACTAATTAGTAACCAGTACATTTGTCAAGATGGGAGATCTGATTAATCTAGTTTAACAAGGATGGCTACTTTTAGAGATATGTCTGAATTAGTTCAAGACATATAAGCATTTATGTTAAATTAAACAAGAATGATAACTTATCTTTTAACCGTATACCGATATGTTACCATAGTGTTTTTATAATGCCAACTAAATTTCCATATTAGTTACCCAGGTCTCCTTTATAGATTAAATAGTTATTAAAACATAAGTATTGTTCAAAAATTGTAACTAAGATAATTTTCAGCATGACATCCACATGGGTATCCTTACATTCCTATTTATTCAGTAACTAAAATTAAGTATTAAGATTGAGTACAGAATCAGATAGACCAACAACTTTATCTCATATTATTGAATTCCAAATTATGAATACCAAGGGGAAGAGAAGCCGAATAATCAGTTTACAAGAAAGCAAGATAAATAGGGAGGCTAAGGGATCAGCCCTCCTCTTCACCCACCCTAGAGGCTCCATCAGTCGAAGAAGCAACCCTAGGTCTTTTATTGCTTTGAGGATTTCCTTCATCCAACCATACTTTAAGCATCTCTTCAGAATCTGAATCATCAAAGCAGATCATATCTATAACCCCCACATCATCATCATGCCAGTAGGAGTAGAACCAGTTCCCCTCAGCTAGGGTCCTTAAATGCATGAAGGTCATTAAGAACTCAAGATTTCCTTTGATGACAGATTCTCTGGAAACAAACGTATGAAAATCTTCAACAATCATAATGGGGATAGTCGGGGCTGGCCTTCCATTAATAGCTGGAAGATCATAGAACCTAGGCATGGTAATGGTGCAATCAGGTTCAATATTTTGGATAATTTTATCAATGTTACCAAGATATTTCTTCTTGAAAATTCGCAAACAAAGTTTTCCAATCTCCTATTTTCTAGGGTCTACATAAATAGTCGACGCAATGAACATGACAGGGATCTCCGTGTTAACCCTGTATCTATCAGAGTTTGATAGGAATTTGCTACCTAAGATTCTAAACATGGCTCTAAGGACAATGGATTGGGAATTCAGAAGGACAGACTTCAAACGCTTAATAGAGATTTCCCCGTCGAAGGCTATCTGAGGAGTAGTGCAAACTAATTTGATAGGCGTAGTCATGGTACCACTAGTCTCAGATAGCCAAGGATAAGCTTCTAGAGACACCAAAGGGGGAGGATAAATAGCTCTGATCTCTCTTGGAAGGTATAAAGGGCCCTCAGCAATCCAAAACCCAGAATACCAAATGTCATCAGGACAAAACACGGGAATACCAGGAGCCCAAGGGAATAGAGTGTCAGAGTATTGGAGGGAGATTTGGAATTGTGCCAAGGAAGGACCGAACCCCACCACTTAGTAGGTCTTAGGTCAGAACAAACTACATAGTTAACACAAAGGAGTTACAGGTTTTACCAAAGCTTCGAAGAAGGTTGAAAGGGGATGTGAAAGTTCCAGAACTACAAAGGGGTCTTAATAGGGGTATAGAAGGAAAGCAAAATGCTAAGTCCCTAATGACGGTAGCAAGATGGTAACTAGAAGAAAGTACAGATAAATTAAATTTATGCAGGGTAGATATAAAAATGTCTATTTAAAGCCTTTTATTCAGACCGCTACGGAGCTTTGGAGAAGAATAGATATATAGATGCCTATATGAAGTTTATACCTCTATGAAAGTTAGTGCCTAATTTATAGTATTAGTATATGACTGATAAAGGATGTCCCTAAGTGTCCTGGCAGTCATAACCCTCTAAATCAAAAATTAGATATCATCCCGACTAAAGGAATCCGACTAACACCCAATCTGCTTTGGATTCATTTTATCTAAGTATGATTAAAAGTGCCAAACTACGGGCTTAAGGAAAAAAGGAATTTTAGGACCACAATTTTATAGGGTCCAAATTCAATCTTAAGTAATAGTGAAGTGTAAGATACAGAGCCTCATTGGGATAAGCAAAAAAATGAAAACGGACAGAACCTATCTATCGCAAAGATGACAATCAAACCAGAATTCTGATCATTAGATTATGGATTCCAGAATTAACAGTACCAGTATAGTTTCAAGCATACTTGTAAATGCCAATTATTTGGGTCGGGAGTATAAGTAGAGATATTAGCATAAAATTTTCGTGAAGATTATAAACCATTATCATCAGACATATGATAATCTAGTAGAGTTACATAGCCCCGGAACTATAAATGGAATTAAATGTGTATAAGAAAAATACCCATTATTTTATAGATTTAACTTAAACCAACCTATATTTTTAGCTATCTATCTATATTATTGATTAGAACGATTACAATACTGATATTGTTCCCAGTTTTTCTATCAAAATAGTAAAGTTATGTGCATAACCCAAGCTAGACAACCTAAAACTATCTTTAATGTCTTTCCAAGTTTTTGTATACAAAAAAGTGTAACAAGCGCATACTAAGATGATTTCCAAAATTACTAACAAATATAAAATAGGTTAATATTACCGGCCTAAAACACTGACTTCACTCCCTACGCTAAGCTTTCTGCAGCCAGTCACAACTCTATTCTCCCTCGTTCTTCTTCACAATAACGATGGCATCATCCTCTTCAATCTCGTCTCCCATTTGTTTTGAACATCATTTAACTGATGGTGCGATGATACGGAAGTCCTCCATGGTCATTTTGTTCAGGACTTCAGGGATGACAAAGCCTTCCTCTTCCCAGTACGTAAGCAGCCAATCCCTATCATTGTTAGTGTTAAGCACTTCCCGAAATAAGAAATCCATATTGTGTTTCATTTCAGGCTAATGTTTATCAAAACAATACTCATCCTTAATTAGTAGCATGGGTACACGCTTGCCTCTAGGAATCTCCTTCAGCTTATCTATCTCTGTCCTCATAATAACCTCCATAAAAGGCACAGTGAGATCAGGGTTTACGCTAAAAACTAATTTTTCTAGTCCTCCTAGAACCTCAATTACGAAAATTCCTTTTGCTACCTTGATAATATCATCTTTCGTGAATCCAGCATAGGAAGCCAAAGCTATGAACCCTCCGACAATTGACCCGTTAGTTTAGAATGTGAATTCGTTGCCAAAATGGCAATCCCCTAAGCATTTCTCCATGGCCCACCTTACTGCCTCAGGGAGTTGGTTTAAAATACTATTCTAGCGCTCTGGTTTAATAGACCCACGAAAGGCCATGGTGGGCATCACCCAACACAACTGTTAGCAGCCTTGACTCCATATTCAAACAGGCTCGTTTTCTCTAACTATTAAACCAGTATAGCTATGAAGAATGAGAATGATAGTAGGTATTTAATATAGAAATAATGATCCGGGTTCCTTAAATTTTATCATTAATTACTTACCCTGATTACACTCTCGAGCTTTTCAAAAAATAATTTTAATTAAGCTTGTACATTTGAAGGGACATGTTCCCAATAAGTGTTTCTCTTGTATAAATACCTCTTTAAATCCTTGCTAATAATAACTATCCACTAGATATGGTATAACTTAGCCTAGTTTCTTTAATTGATCATATATCGCAGTTTATTCTTCTTGGTTTAGGATAAAGTACCCCTTGGGATGGGTCTAAAAGGACTAGGGGAAATAACTGAGCTTAGAAAAATCTTGGGAGAATTCGCCAACCTAGGTAAAATATTAGTCGAGTACTCCAAGATATGATTACAATGACAACTCTAGTTAAAGGCTCACATAATCATCAATAAGATAAGTAGAGCCTTCAAGCCAGCAGACAAGGCCCAAACAGATGAAAAGTGGGCAGCTCATCTTAAACTTGGGGCCTTATTTCTAAATGATAGAACCAGATAATTTGGATTACCTAAGCAAAGGTTAAGTAATGAAGATGAAATGACATCATTAGGGTGTAAATTTATCATTTTATACTAATAATGATCTAAAGCCCTTGCATCATACTTAACCTTACTTCAATCCGAGGTAGGGTTAAGGATACATTTTAACTATATTTACTCTAAGAGTTTAATGCTTGAGTCTAAATACTTTTATACATACAAATAGACATACATAGATACATAAATACAGATATACATACATAAATACAAACTCTCATTTGTATTTACTTACATATATACAGATATCCATTTTTACATATAATCCTACATTCCTACCTAACAGCCCCTCTATGTATCTACCTTCTATATTATGGACAAAACAAGTTGACCATTAGTTATAAATTATTTTTATACAAAAACTATTATCGCTAAGCTAGTATGAATAATCCTAGACTCCAATTTGCTGAGAGCTTATCTTCCTTGGGGTTATCCTAACCATCGATTAATAATGCCAAATTAGCCACCTCTTGTTATTAATATAGAACCCCGATAACTTTATCCTAATGTAACCTTGTCCTTTGGTATAATTTAATGGATTGCAATAAATCAGTAGTACATACATATAGTTTTTTAATCAATTCACCATACTACTTTCTTACTTGTATCAGTATCAACTCGTGCCAAACTCATCGATCTAATTATGTGGTGGGGATGATCCCAGAAGTATTAAATAGGTATTTATTATAATGAAAACCTAATTATTGCTCGTATAGTGACTGAATTTTAGTGTATAGAATTTGTCATTGTTGCGTGTGTAAATTAGTAATTCTATATCTGTGTATATATCCGTATAGCCTAATAGGTACTTGATTCTTCCCATCATCCTAAAGGAGATTTAAATTTATTTTGATATTCCAAATGTCTATCTAGGTCATTAAGATATGTCCTAACGTATCTAACATATGAGTAAGGGTGTCTTGTATGACTTGCTTTGTGTGTGTAGGTATTAATAATTGAATTGATTAAGAAAGTACCATTGTTGATTTGGGATATATACAGACACTTCCAATCCTAATATAACATAAAAGAGGGATATAGCTTATGTGAACCAAAATGTAAGTACATACATATCTACCTACACTCTCACCTATGTACATATGTACATACTTACGGATAATCATCCTATCCACGTACCTATATACATAGATGGAAATGTACAAACATACATACATACCTACCTACAATTTTGAATTAATAGAACCTTACAAATGATCTAGCTCGGTCGAAGTAGGGAGCTGATTGAAAAAGATTTCCTGTAAATTTAAGGGACCATTTAAAACATATTTATTTATTATCAGTAGCTTCGACTCTAAATCAAAATCTAAAGTAAGGTTACAGACACAACCCTGTCCAACCCAAGGAACTACCTAATTCTGAACCTGATTTATCCTAAAGGCACCTCAGGTGGGATAGACATGCCATCCGCACCCATATTAGCTAATTCATATGCCCTTTTATTGCCTTCTCTGTAAATATGATTGATTGTATTTTAGAGAATTTCTTACTTACATTGATGGCTTCAGTAAGAAGTGTATTTAATTTCCAGTTAGGGGTAGAGCCTAACCTAAGGGCATTAACAATAATGGTTGAATCCCCTTCAATTTCCAAATTTTCTATACCTAGATCCTTACATATATAAAGTCCTTTAATGAGTGCGAGAAGTTTTGCCTTATTATTAGTCTCAATACCAGTAGGGGAGGCAAAAGAAGCAATTTATCTACCATCAATGTTATGAACACAACTACCAATGCCCGCAATACCAAGGTTTCCCCTTGATGCCCCATCAAAATTCAATTTAAACCTATCAAAACCTGGCAATGTCCAGACACACTCAGCCCTCCTAGTCTTTGATAAATTTTCTCCAGGGCCATAGAAAGGTGGGAGGATGAGGCCTACCCATTTACCCCTGATTTCCTCCTCCCAGAAGGACATATTTGCCTCTCTTTTCTGTAGATTCCTACTTTTATTATTAGTAAATTCAATTATGCTTGCTTCCATATTATTAATTAGTTGTTTTACATCTATTTTCTCGTCTCTAAATATTATTCTATTTATCTCCTTCCATAATTCCCAAATAATAATTGATGGGGAAGTAATCCATAAATTAGTATAAATGCTCCCTTTTTTTTAATTCTGGCCAGGCCTGAAGCATCTCAAGAATGGTATTGGGGAAAGCAGTTTGCCAGCCTAGGTTATAACATAACCATTTCCAGCATTGATTTGAAAACTTGCAGGTTAATAGGATATGGTTAAGGTATTCTTCCTCATGTTCACATAAAGGGCACCTACTGGGACCTTCATATCCCATTTTCCTGAATCTCTCTATTGTAAGTAGCTTTTGATGCATTGCAATCCAAGTACAAATACCAGCCTTAGGAAGACAGTATTTATTCCAACATAGGTTTGTTGGTATATATGTCTTTGGTCGTATTTGTTTACTTCTAATAGCAATATATCCATCCTTTGAATTATATTCTCCATTATTGGCCCCATCCCATACCAAGGTGTCCATTCCACCATTGAGAAACATATGTCTCTTGTTTAATGTCTCAAAAAGAAGAAGAACTTCATCCCTAGGTAAATTAAAAGCAGGAAAGTCTTTCCATTCCCAACCTGTACCATTAGTTGATTTTTTAATGTAATCTTTAACAAAGCAGCCCAGAGAGGTTTCTAGTCTATTCCTAGATCTGATTAGTTGTAGTTTATCCAAAGATTCAAACCCTCCCCAAGAATCTGCCCAAAAGAGAGCATCTTCCCCAGTTCCTAGGTTCCAGGTAAGTTTACTAGAAATATTTTGTTTACAATCTAACATAAAATTCCAGATTCTAGATCCTCAAGGCGGGTTTTTTTCCCCAAATATATTTATTGGGTTCTTATCAATTAAGTATTTAGATATTAAAATTTGTGCCCACTTAGCTTGTGGATTCTTCTAAAGATGCCAGACTAATTTCGCTCCTAACGCCTTTCCTTGATCCCCTATGTTTTTAATAGCCGCTCCTCCTTCATCTTTTGGACAACAAACTTTATCCGGCCATGCAATCAATGGATATTTCTGTACATCACTCGATCATTGCCAAAAGAAATTTCTTAGGTGTTTATTTAATTCTGATTTTTTTTCAAGGAGGTTAATACATGCTAATTGGTAGATTGGCATAGAGGCCAAGACTTGTTTTACCATTGTGGCTCGGCCGATTGATGAGAGCCATTTGTCTTTCCAACAGTTCATTTTTTTTAATTTTTTCTATTGTAGGGTTCCATAGGGAGGTTGTTCTTGTTCCCTTATCTAACGGTAAACCAAGGTATTTGCAGGGGTGACTTCAAGGATTGAATTTTAGACTTCTACAGATTTACTGATATAGCTTATAGGGTGTATTAAATAAAAATACTTCAGATTTGCTTTCATTGATTTCTTGCCCTAAGGCAGCTGTGTAGGAATCAAGGATAGATTTAATCATTTTAGCCTCACCAACTTCGTTGGCTCCATAAAGCATAGTATCATCAACAAATTGTTGATGGGTAGTTGGTTCCATACTACTGGATATCGTAATACATTTTATGTTGCCCTCAATTTGTTGTGAATGTATTGCCCTCCCCAAGGCATCAGCCATAATGGTGAAGAGATATGGAGACAAAGGGTCCCCTTGTTGGATTCCTCTGGATATTTCAAAGAAACCTTCCGGAGTGCCATTCAATAGGACAGAGAACATAGGTGTAGATATACATTCATATATGAGGTTAATCCAGCTTTTTGCAAATCCAAAGGCCTCCAAACATTTACACATAAATCTCCAATCAACTTTGTCATATGCTTTTTTAATGTCTAGTTTAATCAACATACAAGGAGATTTATTGTTTTGAACTGAATGAATAGCCTCCTGAGCTATAATTCCATCATATATTGAATGGCCAGGAACAAAGCCGGTTTGTTCCTCACTAATTAACAAGGGTAAGAGTTTTTGGATCCTAATAGTTAAAGTTTTAGAAAGTAGTTTGTATAACGTATTGTAGAGCGCAATTGGTCTGTAGTCATTAAGAGTTTCTGGTTTATCCTTTTTTGGAATAAGGGTTAGAAAAGTATTGTTCACCTCTTTCAGGATTTTACCAGAGTTTCTAACCCCTTTTAGTGCCTTTGTAGCCTCCTTTCCGATGAAATCCCAACTTTTTTGATAGAAGGTAGCAGGGAAACCATCTGGCCCTGGTGATTTGTCAGGTTTCATACTCATTAAGGCATCCTTTACTTCGTCAATTGTAAATTTTTTTAATAAAATTTTGTTGTGTTGGGTTGTAACAATTTTTGGGATATGTTTGAGCATCTTATTCTGTTCACATAGCTTAGATGATCCTGTGTTATTCAATATATTCTTAAAATAATTAATAGTTTCATCTGTTATCTCTGAAGGAAGTAGGAGATCCTTCCCTTCCTCAGTCCTGATCCTTATGATTATATTTTTTTCTCTTCTTTGTTTAGTACTATTGTGAAATAATTTTGTGTTTCTGTCTCCTGCTTCTAACCATGATTCCCTAGATTTTTGTCACCAGAAGATCTCTTCTTTGGACAAAATATCTTCATATTCAGATAGGAGGGACTTCTCTTCGAGGTATAAAGTCTCATCCATTCTGAAAATTAGCACTTGTGCGTTTACCTCCTTCAATTTTTCCTCTAAAGCCAATTTTTTCTAAAAAATGTTACCAAATTTCTCTGAATTCCATTCTAGCAATTTTCTTTTGATAATCTTAAGTTTACTAGCTACTATATACATTTTTGACCCAAAGACCTGAGCTTCCCCCCACCAATGTTTAATGAGATCGAGGAGGTTCTCATCTTGTAGCCACATCTATTCAAATTTAAAAGGAGAATTCTTTGGCCTAGAGTCAACAACAATTTGTAACTGGATAGGGTAATGGTCTGAGCCAGAAATAGGGAGTACTTGGGCATTAAAGGTTGCATTAACCTCAATCAGGCTCCCATGGATAAAGAATCTATCAATATTTTCTTCAATATTACAAAAAAAATTCCTCATGTTGTTCCATGTGAAGGCATTATCCTCCGTATGAATTTCCAGTAGCGAGTTTCTAGAGACCCAATCATTAAAATCATTTGCAGCCTGAGGTAGAATAGTGCTACCCCCTCTCTTCTCAGAGAGCTTTGTGATGGCGTTAAAATCTCCCCCAATCAAACATAGTTGGTTAGGATGAGCACCAAGGAAGTTTTCAATCTTTGTCCAGACTAGGAGTTTATCTTTTGATTGTGTAGGCCCATACACATTAATAAGGTTGAAAACCAGGTTATTTCTAAAATTCCTTACTTGACCTGCCATCCAATTTTGGTATTTTTCCAAGATAAGGAAGGAGATGGATCTAGGATCCTAGATAATAGCTAGAGCCCTAGAAGCCCCTGTAGCATGTGACTCTTCTAGGTTTATAAATCCAAGTTTCTTACTAAAAGTGACTGCTTCCTCCCTACACATCTTTGTCTCCTGAATTAATACTAATTCTGCCTTAGTGCTATTTATACAGCGGTGAAGAATCCGCTGCTTGTTAGGGGCATTTAAACCCATAACATTCCATGATAGGACAATCATATCCCCTTGGGAAGGCCCTGCCCCTTCCCAATATCAAAAAGAGTCATAATTTTTACTTGACCAAAAGCTTCTCCATCTCTAATCCTAAGTTCCCCATGAGACTTCCTACCCCTCTTTTCTGGGATTCGACCACAATCTGGTATCACTCTACTATTCTGTGTGCAGGAAATTCTATAGGACTCTGAATCCTTAGTTTATAGATCATCTATTTCAACCAACATATTAGCCATGGTCGTCGAATCCTCTACACATTGCATCTCCTCAATGCCATTGATTAGAAGTGACCTCTGTAGTAACAATTCCTCTTTATCACATGTATCATCCATATAACTATCAAGGAGTTCATTAGGAAGGGAGTCACCAATAGAATCACAGGAGATATTTACCTCTTTTTCTGTTTGGACAAGCTTAACAGATGTCGTCTCCAGATCTTCAGAGATCAACAGAAGATTGATCTGTGACTCGTCCAATATGACATCTTTGGGGAGCCCCAAATCTGAGGGCAACACAGGCCCCTTGGAAACAAAACTCAAAAGTGCCACACCAATCTACCCAACCACCAGAGGAGAACCCAAATTAGCTCCCACAAGTAGTAGCACCAGACCATTCTTAGTGAGATTAACTTGTCCTATAACCACCCCTTCTGAGAACCTCAGCTCTTGGGTGGAATTTCTTCCATGCGTCCTAAAACTCTTAGCACAAAAAGGAAAGCCTTTGCTCAACAGGGGAGAGACAAATCCAAGGGGAGCGTTATCCCTCATCTCCAGTAGATCCTCTTCTTCCAAAAATTGTTGTAATTCTTGTAAAGTTAAAGGGGAATCAGGTGCTAAACATTCCTTAATTAATAGTTCATGCTGACGAGCAAGCTCTTCTTCGTCACAGATTTCCTCAACAAATTTCTCCATAAGATCCTTTACTAAATCCTCACACACATATTCTAGGATAATCCTATCTTCCTCATTTCTTCTAGCGGAGTCCTTATTGATTTCACAGGCTTCGAGGGAGGGATCCACACTAATTAGCGAGGCAGAGGAGGAAGAAGCAAAAAGAGGTTTACCTTGCTTTGAGATAATATCTCCATTCTGATATCTATTGGATTCTAGATATTGGTTAACTACATGTTCATTGTTGATGATGGGGTGGATTAAATCTATATCCAAAGATAGGTCCTTAATTCCAGGAGAGGAAAGGGTTTCCATGTTCCTATCCTTGCCCAGAATCACAAAACCCCCAATGTTGGGGAGAAAATTGATATCAATATTGACATTATTATCAGACCTCTTACAAACATTACTAATTGGTGGAAGAGCAGTAAAAACCTTCCCATTATATACCTCTTCGACCAAATTAGACATAGACAATTTATCCAGAGTTTGATCTTTTTCTTTAAAATCGAAATCAACAATTTTAGGGTTTATAATGATCGATCTGGAATTACACGAAATTTCCACAGGCTCATTTAGATTATCGTTGAGTTTCATAATTACAATAATGGTTTTTTCTACACGAGCATCCTCAGAATCTATAAAACCACTAAAATTTCCTAGTTTATTGCCTATTTCGTGAAGGGATTCATCCTCAGATAGTTCTATTCGTAAGTTTGTTAGCAAAACAATCTTATCCACCATAAGGTGCAATTCATTTGGATTAAACATAGGAGACCAATCCAGGGTAAAAAAACCCTACATTTCTAAATTTAGGGCATCCTTCCGCTAGAAGTTTTGCTTTTAGTTTTTTATTAGAACAATCTACATGCATAAACTTTTCTTGGAGGATAGTGATACATACCTTATTGTCCAATTGTTTTGTAAGCCATTCTGCAATTATTTCAGTCGATGGCCCTATTCCATTCCACCTACAAAACAAGCCATACTCTGCACACATATTTTGAATCCTACCTACCACTCCATTTTTTATAAAAATCTTTTTTCTATGATTAGGGTTAGATACACCAGTTTTAACCTTATTACTATTTTGAGGAAGTGAATTTTCCCTATCTTTCATTTCTTCCTCTAGATCTCTAGAACGCCTATGAGGGGGATAGTAAATTTTACCTAAAACAGGGCACGCGCGATTTTTAACCAATCCTAAATTCTTGGTCGGAACGGGATTGTCAGAGGGCACACACTGCAAAACAACATTATGAACCGTCCTCTTTGGGATATTGTTCGTGGAGCAAGGAACTTTTCTCATAACACCATTTCTTTCAGGCAAGCTAGGTTTTTGAGTAACCCGCGCAAGCGGTAGCTTCTCCGAGGAAAAGTCCTAGAGGAAGCTCAAGGGGAAGAAGGAACCAGCGCCGAGAACCGGTTCGCAATTTTGATAGCAAAGGGCTTAACTATCAAATTCTTCGACGGATGATGAGATCCAGTGACCGTTTTCCATTCATTTTTCCCTGGATTCACAGGCAAAACAAGAGAGCTCCCAACGGTACCACAAGTAATGCAAGAGGCAGCCACATACTTTGTTTTAGAGAAGAGCAGAATTTGTCGATCGAGAGATTCGACCGAAAAAGGCATGACCAGAGGGCACGAGCATATGCGAAAAGGCAGAGACATGATTTTGGATGCTCAATTCATGATAACAATTGGAGGTAAGTTCACATTGTTATTCACAATAACAATGTGGATTTAAAATGTAGAGGCATGTATTATATTTAGTAAACAGGAAACACTTAAAAAGAGGATTTTAATCATATGAAAAAAAATGTTTCAGATTTTCCAAAACGGCTCTACCATGGAGGTAGCAGTTACAGGGCATCCCAACATTATCTAAACACATTCTCAATTACATGATCAATTTTTAAGTTACTATTTATTACATAAATCTTACAAAACAAAAGATCAAACTATATTTATAAAGTTTGTGAATTTTTTTAAACAACTTAATTATATTTTAAATTTTATTTTTATACAATTGTTGGGAATATAATCTTGAGTAATGGACAGAAAAAAGTTATGGATGTTTATAAATACTAATCTGGGTTCATCTTATGGTTGGTTAGGTGTGGGGTGCACTGGGGTGAAGGCAACATGCTTGAGTGTGGTAGTGGGGTTTTTGGTGGGTTGTTTTTGTAGTGCTCTCTCTCGTTTGTGATTGCCTCCTTAGTTGTGTCAGATCTGTCTTGGGATCTATCCTTTTGCAATGTAAAGATATTTATTTTCCTTTGGGTTTGTGTGGTTCTTTGTCTTAGGGTTTTGTGGAGTGGGTGCTCCCAGGTATAGTCTTGTGTTTTTCTCTTTTGGGCTTGCATTTTTTATGGAGGAGTGTGGTGCTTCCCCGATTTTGGTGGTTTTTGGAGCTATGGGTATCGTAGATCATCATCCCTCTTTACATTCAAAATTCCATGGAACATCTACACAAAATATCAACTAATGAAGATTATTCCTCTTTGAAGGGATTTCCTAGAATCAATAAAGTGAATAGTTGTTTGGGGAGATGTCAGGACAGTCTGGTCTTGGTGATTCCACTAGAGATAGTATTGGAGGACGATGCATACTTGACTAACCATGCTTCGATTTGCAAATTCATTGGGCTTTGTCTTTCTTTGTCTCTATTGAAATATTGGGCTCAGCAAATTTGGAACCCCAAAGGTGATATGGAGATGATAATGGTTGCCTACATATACTTGATGGTTGTGTTTTTGTACATGGTGGACAGAAATAAGGTTTTTAAAGGTGGACCTTACTTTTATAATTAAGTTGGTCTTTTTATCAAACCAAGGTATGTGACATTCAATTCTACTAAGCAACTTCCCTCAAGTGTCCATATTTGGGTTTGACTCCCACGGCTTCTGCTTCAGTTATGGTGGAGTGGCATTCTTAATTTTATTTCTCTTTTGCTTAGCAAACTAGTTGGCTATGCTCAAAAAACTTTAGATAGGAAGGCAATTTCTTATGCTTGTTAATTAGAATAATTATTTATCATATTTTATCGAAATATGCATTGGATCATCTTCTTGGGTTCAACAACTCAGCTTTGAAACCCTTCCTTTTTGATGCAGGAGCATCCTGGGTGTAAGGGCAATCTTGCATCACCCAAAAATATGTGTTTTTCTATTCAATAAGGGCTATTTTGTACAAAGCTGCTATTTTTGGAAACTTACTATTTTTAGTAA
>MU223802.1:886069-925412 GCA_018584345.1 Thuja plicata | reverse complement strand
TGAAAGTTTGTAATTCCACATTTGTGGAGATAATAAGAAGCCCATTTTCTGTTCTTGCAAATTGTTGTTGCTTCTCTGTTTCTGTTATGTGTTTGTGGCATTAAGGGGAGCACCCTTCATCACTTTTAGATGTTGAATCTTCCATGAGTGTGAGCATTTGCAAAGGAAATTCCCTCGATTCAATCTGGCAGTTGTTCCAGGTAACGCTCCATCCAAATTTGTTCCTATGAATGATAAAGGAAGGCTCCTATATTGATATTGATCGCCTACTCCCCTTTCAGTTTTCTTTGGATGCTCCAGCTGATCTTCTCCCCTCCAGACAGGAGTTGAATGAGCATGTTAGACTTGATATCTACAGGCAGTACATCATCTCGACCTGGACCAACCCTAGTGGGGGTTTACGTCCGAGGATGGATTTTTATGCTGAGCACTTCTTACACATCCAGGATGGGATCATCATTCGACCCAGATATTTATCATAGCGTTGGTGTCATACTCTCCGGATTACGTTGGGATCTTTCAGAGTCTGCTCTCACCGCCTGCGGGCACGGACTGATCATCACATTGACAGAGAGGATCGTATTTGCAGTTTATGCACATTGTCTGAGATTGAGACCGAGGCACATTTCATTTTCCGCTGCCCTATATACTATGAGATCAGAGGGAGATTCTATTGCTTATTCAGATATTGCAGCTCCTTGACTTCCTTCTTTTTCTACTCTGACCAGAGATGTCTAGCACTCTATTTACGGTAGACGGTTCAGCTCCGTGACCATACCCTACAGCTTCTATTTCTCCATAAGCTAGTCTCCAAGCAGCTCATTACATATTTCTTCTCTCCCTCACCCCCGGCTCAGGGTGTGAAGCGGCCCTCATGTGCCTCCGCCATCAGTCACTCCAGATCCATAAGACCTCGCAGTGCTTCTACCCATCAGTGATAGACCACCAGCAAATCACGGTGACGGCTCCATACCCTTATTCCTTCAGGTCACTATCCTTCTGTGTTAGATTTCTTTCCACTCGAGAAGGACCCCTAGTCCTTTCCCTAGTGGTTCTTTGTTCTCTGCTTCTTCTTGTTTAGTTCCTTGTTCTTTTAGTTGTTCCCCCGACCATTGTTTGGTGGTACATTGGTTTCTTGCTTTTTGGTTGTTTGTTTCCTGTCTCATAGAGCCTTGTTGGTCTTCCGTTGGACATTCATAAATTTATCTTATCTTATCTTATCTTATATATTAGATGGATCATAAGAGAACTCTCAAGGATAGATATATCAAGACAATATTTTAAATGGGTTTGATGGTTTGGAGGACCTGTCTCTAGAAGAGGGGATCCAAGTTGAGTTGCCTTCTAGTGTTGGATCCATGTGAGTGGCTTTGTAAGAAGATAGATAGAATGATAATCAAATCTTGTCTTTAGTTTCCTACAAGATAGTCATATGGACACATATTTACCCTCCAAACTTCTAGATTTATCAAAACCAAATGGAACTATAGTTGTTAAGGATGTTGGAGCTTTGACTACTCTAGCTTCTCCTCAAGAAAAAGAGGCATTGGATTCTTGGAAAATAGTGGGGCTTCACTTGTCTTGGCCATGCACAAAAATCCCCTTAAAAAGGGGCCTCCAAATAAAAATTTTAAGATGGGGCATTAGATCAAGAGAAGGTGAAGTTAATTGGTGAGATGTTGGTGAAATTGGGGTCAAGGAAGGCCACTGACTCATTTCTCCCAATATCATAAATGATTTTCATTTCTTCAAATTTGAGGGGTATGAATAGTGTCCCCAAACAAAAGGTTATTTATGAAATGAATCATACTCATTCTATAGATATTATCTTTATCGAGGAAACTAAATTGGCAATGGAGGAATGTTGAATAGAGATTCTAGAATATGACCTCGTGGCTTTTGTCAGTGAGCTGGAGCCCATGGAAACTTTAGTTGTGTAGCTTATTTTTGGGATCCAAGGAAGGCGGTCCCTCTTTGGTGGATCTCAAATCACTCTTCTTTTTCAATGGTGGTTTCTAGTCAGGATTTTGGAGACACTCGTATTTTCACTAATGTTTATGCTTCTAGTAATCTCTTGGTAAAATAGCAACTTTGGTTTCATATTAGATACAATCGGTACATTTCTTCTTTCGGTCATGGATGGTGTAGATTTAATATTGTTTATAGCTTGGAAGAGAAAAATGTGGCATAGTTAGGCTTGATCCTTCTAGATACTAATCTCCTAAGGGACAATATGAATCTCTTGAATTTAATTTATGTGAAGGATAACAATGGCATCTTCACTTGGAATAATAGGACTGGATCCAATGCTATCTCAGAGCGGTTTTGCGGTTCCTTGTCTCTTGTTTTTGGATTGGGGATAGGTGACCCTCTAGCTTGAAGATCTTGGATTGCAAAGGTTTTGATTAATAGTTGATCAAATTACAAGTTGTCTCATTTGGGGCTTCAAAGAACCCCTCTTATAAGTTTCAACTTATGTGGTTAAGGGATCCTTCTCTCCAATACTTAATGATGGAATGGTGGTATAAAGGGAGACATGTTTATGGTAGGGCCATGTATTACTTTCCTAAAATATTATAGTCTGTGAAACATTAGCTGAATAGGTGGATTAGGAAATGATTTGGCAACCTGTAGTTCAATAAAATGATGGCTCAAGCTCGTCTAGATATCATCACTCGCAAAATTCATAATCAAAGTCTTACATTGGATTTGAGTAGAGAGGAGAATGCAATTGCTAAGAAGATGGGGTAATGTGAGTTTGTGAGGAATTTCATTGGAAGCAAATGACACATGTTGATTGGCTTCAGGAAGGAGATAGGAATACTACATTTTTTAGAGGAATTAGAGGATGACATGTAGAGGTAATGACATAATATTATGATAAGTGTCTTAATCTTATGACATGATACCTAAATTGATAACTTATCACCCACCTAAGGTAGAAAAGTGACAACTTATCACCCACCTAAGGTGGCAAAGTGATACTATGACATGTCTACTAAAGGTGAAAAAGTGATTGTGTGACACATCCACTAAAGGTGGATCACCCACCTAAGGTGGAAAAGTGATAGCATGACAAGTCCATCAAAGGTAGAAGTCTCACTTAAAGTGGAAAATCAATAATGTGATACCCCAACAAAAATGAGAATGTTTCTATGTGGGTCCCTAAGTAAACTTAAGTAACATGTGTGTTTAAGACCTAAGAGAAAAACTTACTAGATAGAACACTTAAACACAACAACAGATACTCTATGGCAACTACTTTAAAGAAATAAAGATACAATCATATATATATATATATATATATATATATATATATATATATATATATATATATATATATATAAGGTTTGATCCACATTATACATATTCTCGAGACTAAAACCATGCAATACAAAATAAAACTCAAGGATGTAATCTTTCATTTACTCAAGTTCGAGTGTTACCTATTTAATCATAACTATAGAAAAACAATAGCACAAAAGATAATGTTAGAGGACATTTTGGCTAGACCATAATGTGTTAAGAACTATTTATCAAAGTCAAGGTTTTCTATAAAACTCAAGTTGGAGTATTACCAATTTAATAATAACTATGAATATTTTTAGCACAAAAGATAATTTTAGAAGACATTTTGACTTGACCATAATGTGTTAAGAAGTATTTATCAAAGTCAAGGTTTGCTAAGTATAGAGAATAGTATATCTACAATGTGATTTGTGTTATGCAAGAACCACAATAATGAATTGATTGCATTCCTTTGTATAGGGTCAAACATTGAACATCTTATTATTCTAATTAATTAGACCATCCCTTTCACATAACAATATGATTCAACTTTATTCAAAGTTATGAAAATGACTTAGACATGTTTACAATATAATAATGAAATATCAAGCATAAGTAATTATTTTTATGTTTCAAAATTATACATTTATCTATTAAAATAAAACTAACTAAACATCCACTAGAAAACTAGAAGAATACTAATTGAGAATTAAAAAAATCAAGTTAGAATCAAATCAACTCAATGGTAGAAATTATAACATGGAAGAACTAGTTTAGAATTTTAATCCATTCATCAATATAAAATGAGTCAATAAATTGAATAACAAGACATATTTAAAAAAACAAAATTTAACAAAGAAACAAATAAGTATAATAAAATATTTTATTAAATGGGAAAATCTGATTTCAATCATCATAATTGAAATTATTACAATCTATTTGAAAATCATAGTTGAACAAGTATCTATCATCCAAACAGCATTTGATGTAACAATAAAATCCACATATAATGGCATAGAGAATGAGTATATTAAAACTTGTACAAATGAGATGGTAATCATACAATCACCATTTGTGTTATATCTTTCAATACCCTTATGATACTCAAAAAATTGCACCAAACATGATAATGGTTGATACAAGTGAGACTGAACCTCTCAACCTTAGCGAGCTTTTCCCTTCTGCAAGTTCAAATCCAACTCAAAAATGTTCTATTAAAGAAATATGACTCAGAATGAAGTTACACTTGCAAACTGTAACTATACAATATTTCCTCTACTCTACCAAATATCACCTACAATGAATCTATAAAATTGTTCTTGAAAATTTAATTATCAAGAATGGTAATGTGTCTAATTGGTATAAGTTAGGTGTGTATAGTATTATTCATTTTTCATATTTCAAATGTGAATGATTTTTCAAAAAAAAACAAATCAAGCCAGAATTATTTTGTTAATTTGCATTGTAACATTATGGCTAAGAATATCACCTACAGTCAATCAATAAAATTGATCTCATAAAATTGACTATTGAAAATTGTAACATCTAATTGATATGAATTGGGTATATATAGAATTATAAATTTTTCATAATTAAAATGTGAATAGTTTTCCCAAAACAGTTAAAACAAAATAACTTTATTAATTTAAATTGTAATAGTATGTCCAACATTAAGAAAAATTAAATGATACTTAATTGAACTTATATGACTTATAACTAATTAAGATTGCCTTTAAATGACCTTGTTGCACAAAGACTTGGTCAATTAAAATTATATTAGATAAAGAACCCATCTTCAACTTTTTATAGTTTAACATGAAGGTAACTTTCTAAAAATTAATAAAACTTAAATGATTTTATTACTATATAATATTTTTCTTAAGGTTTAAAAATTAAGTAATACTTAAATGAACTTATATGGCTTTCAATTGATTAAGACTCAATTGATTGCCAAACTCACTTAAAATAACATTAAATAAAACTCTATAGCACTTCATCATTTGTGTAATGGTAAAAGTCATGTTGTAGGCACCTAGATGGTGCTAAGTTCAAATCTTCTTCAATACAAAAAAAAATTAAATTTGGTCAAGAATATTAGCTAGCTAGATTCATTTATCATTTAAGATAAGTTAGACATGTCTACAACTTTTTCAACCAAATCGTTCACTAAATACATATGTAGTGCCATGTTGAAACCGTTTTATGAAAAAATGAAATTAATCAAAAAAAAATTGATGGTTCAACAATTCATACTAATGTAAATAATAATGTTTTAAAAGCATAAAAAATACTTATTTGAAGATTTATAAGTGTAGATTTTCAAAATATGTATTTTCATAGTTTATTTATTATCATTTTTTATTTTTTATTTTTACTAAAAGTAGGTTATCTACACCAAAATATAAGGTGTGTTATCATGTAAAGTAAAAATACTTAAATTTAATAAAAATTAAAATGTATGGTGCACTACACAAAAGATCCCATGTCAAGATGGTAGAATTTTTTTATATTTTAGATAAATTATTAAGTTAAAAGGTGAAATTGAATTAAAATAATTTATTTCAATACATGCACATTTTAATATTTATTTAACAAATGTATTTATCAAAATTCAAAAAAAAAATCCATGGACTAAAATTTCAATTTATAAATATACAAAAATTTGAAATAATAATAAAATTTACTATATAAAAAGTGGTGTTCCATGTAATTTCATTTTTTAGTATTTTATCAACAACTAAATTATAGTGTCAATATCACACACACACGCATGCGCATGCACACGCACCAAAATTAACTTTAAAATATATTAAAAATAACATAGTTTGTTAGTTTACATCATTTCAAAATTCAATACATGTTTCCTTTATAAAAGTGTGACGCGGTTATGTACATTTACCAAACCTCACAATTAAGTCAATAATAAATTAATGAATCTTTATAAAGCTAAAAAATAAAAAATAAATACTAGGTGAATATAAAATGAAATTGTGATGTGTCCCCTCTTATAACTTAAGACATAAAAAATGGTTGACCTAAGTAATCATAAGGTGTTATTGTGAAAAGGGGCCTATGCAATTAAACAATTAATTATGTGAATGTCATTTTCTTAAGGAGGTGCTAACACTTGTAAATGACACACATAAAAAGAAAATGATGTATACTAGAATCTAAGCCTAATGAGGTACCCATGTACAAATGAAAAGAGATCTCATAACTAAAGAGAAAAAAAAATAAGAAAGACCTCTGTAAAAAATATCTCCAAAAGAGAGAAATGTGTGGACTAAGAAGCCTCCAAAAAAATGCAACAAACAAAGAAGGAACATGAACACCACTAAAGCATGAAGAAGTTGCAAGCAATTATTTAAATATGATTACTATAGTGTTAAAATAAAGAACTTCCTTCGAAATCAAGATTAAAATTTGGATCAAGTAGACAAAATCCTACACAGGTGACCAAATAATGTTACTTAGTGACTAGAAGTTAAAATGAAATAGATAAAAATTCTAAAGAAACTAATCAAATAAGGATGAAAGGTTACCTCTACAAAATAGGGATGCAACAATGTCTACATGGTAAGTATTTCATCTCACAAAAATGCATATATAATCAATCATACATCTTCCTAGGACATATGAAGAAAACTAGATACATATATCAAAACCAAGGAAGTGTTACAATAATAGTATGAAACTCCCCATAATGCTAACTAGGGAGAGGAATGATAGGACTGTTAAAAATATATGTCCTAATGAAGTGAATGAAGAGGACATAATTTGTTTGTGCACAAGAAAGTACCTACCACTACAAAGGAGTATAAAAAAATAAGGAGCACATGTGTGAAGGTAGACAAGGTTGTGTTTCCAAAAACAATGTGCACCAAAAAAACCCATAACACTTTCTAATGCAAGCAACTATAAAATATGTTAAAATATGATGCATGAAATACCTAAAAGCATGTACTATAGTGGTACTTTATCTTAGTTCATCTACAAATGAACAAGCACATACAAAATATGACTATAATGCCCAAAAGGACATTATCTAGAAATACATATGGACAGTGCATAAGAAGTCATATCATGCAAAAAAAACATTTTCAAGACCAAAACATCTAAATAATCAACCAAAATGTGACATAATGACAAACTTAATAAAATGTAATTGAACAAATTATGGAAAAGTGCATGACTAGTTTTCGATTAAGGGTAAAATAGTTTTTGAAGGGAACCATAACCCTTTACACCAACAGTGAGGTAGGAAATAGAAGCTCAACCCAAAAAGAGACAACCGAGGGAAAAGGAGATAGGCTTTTCAGGACCCCCCAGCATAGACTACCAGCAAAGAATGCCAGCCATCCCAAAGCTAGGAAAACATCAGCAGCAAAAAGAAGATGAAGCACTAATACATCTGTTGCACATAGCCAAGAGAAGAAGGTCACGGCCTAATATCAATCAACCTTCAGACCCTTTCTTATGGGATCGAAGTGTCATATCAAAGGAAGGCGAAGATCTCTTGAAAGATTTACCTTTAACTGTAATCCAGCCTTCCTCCACTTTGGCAGCCACATCCTGCCAGCATAGGGGATCTAGAACAGATTTCCCAAAATCCATAGAATTACCAGCACCCAACACAGGCTTGACCTGCAAAGATTTAGATCTTGGATCCCTCCCAGCACAAGAGGGAGAAACAAGTGGACCTGGAGAGCCAGCAATAGCTAGCAAAGCAGTAGGAAAACTGGAATCATCCAGCAAGGAAGAAACAGTTCCAGCATAACCTATAAAGCCAGCAACAGCTCACGAATCAAAGCCAGCACGATCAGAAACCCGCACAATGCCAGAGGCAGTAAGAGGAGTCCTAGCACATTGGTTGACACCTTCCGCACAGGGAAAATCCTTTCCCACATCAGGAAGAGGGGAAGCAATAGTAGAATCTGGAAGAACAACCTGAGAAAAGTTCCGCTGAGAGGTACTCTTATCAACCGTGTAATTTTGAGTAGAGGCACCTTTCCACCACAAAGCAGGGCGCCTGGTTTTACCTAAACCACATTTGGAAGCATTATGACTAGTTTGGAAACATCTCCTGCATCTAAAGGGGATTCCTTCATAATCCAAAGACTGAATCCATCTTCCCTTAGGAGAAACAAGATTTATCTCCACAGGTAAGCCCTTAGAAGCATCAATATCCACCAAAATACGGGCATAGGTAGAGTGGAGAATGTCAAAAGATTCCACATCCACCATCAAGAAGTCTCCCAAAGCCTCACCCACCTCCTCCAAAAGAGAATCCACCCAAAGATGAAGAGGGGGGTTTGGAAGCCTAACCTAGATATAGGCATCTTGTTAAAAGTATCAGTAGAAGGATTGAAATCCTCATGCCAGGGCTTAACCATAAGCATAAACCGATCATCCCAGCTAAAAATTTGACTTCAAAGAATGTGATTCCTAACCTCCTTAACATCAAATTTAGCAATGAAAAACCCCTTAGTCAGAGGGAAGATATGAATCTCACCAGTAATAATGGGTTCACATCATTTGTAAATCCATGCATGAAGCTCAGGGAGGCTTGGCCAAAAGCCCCTAAATCTGCAAATAATCGCCTGGTTGGAAAGGATAGAAGAAGAGTTTTCTATATCCACAACCGTTTCCACCTCCAAGGAAAGAGTGATAGTAGCAGCCACAGGGACAGGAGCAAGCCCCGTAGAAGACTTCTGAGAAGCCCCTCTAGCAAGCTCCTTAGAAACCCCATCAGCGGCAGCCAAAGAGGAAGGCCCATCCGCAGCAACCCTAGCCACAGGAACAGGAGCCTCAGTCGTAGAAACCCTATCAGCTGTAGCCGTAGGAGAAATACCTACACCTTCCACCCATGCCACCCCATGCACATCAGCTGCAGGAGAAGGCAAAACAACAGACCTCTCGGCAGACGTAGGAGAGCTGTTGGAGGCATCGGGCGCAGTTGCAAGTTTTTCTCTGGAAAAAGTGCATGATTTGTTGTAAACAACTCTGAAAGAGATTTCCAAAGCTGTGATAATAATAAAAAATAGATGTATTAAGAAAATATATGAGCTCAAAAGCCAAAAAAAAGTGCATCTAAATTAGATAGGCCATAAAATACACCCGTAGAAAAATATAATAAAAATATCTATACCATTAAAAATTGGTGAGAACCATCTATATAAGATATCCTAATAGTCAAATTTTGACATTGTTGTCCAAAAGGGGAAATACGGGGTTTATGGGGCAAGTTGGGAGGGTCATCCATATGAATGATGTCATGTTGAGATTATGTTGATGTCAATATATGGTGTATGTTTATAATGGAAAATATTCCATGCATATGAAAAAATGACAATTTTCTTTGAAACCCACTAAAAGTATTATAAAGCCACTAACCAAAAAATGCTTGCAATGTTTCAAAAAGATGTTATAAATTAGAAATAACCAAAACATATCAAAAAGTGGTTTGAAGGCTATCAATATTGTGGGAAATGAAGAAGACAAATTTTTAATGTCCACGAGGCTAAACATTAAATAGCATATGGGATAGTCAACCTTGCAAAATTCGTCTAAAGTAGTTCGATTAGTTTTCTATACAAGATGATGACGAGCTCCCCCAATTTCTCAACAACCCCCTTGTTAAAAAAGACTATACCACGAACCATCTATCAAGACATTAAAATAATTTCTTCTGGTGTCATATAAGCATCACATTCCAAAATTAAGTGACTTTCTTATTCAACTTCTCTGATAGTGCAAAAAAAACACTCTTTCTTCCCAAGTTTATTTGAGTCGTTTCCATCACCCAGTTTCACATCAGAGTTGATGAGACTTAATTCTTAATTGTGCAATAATAATTTTGGTCCTCCACAAGATACAAGACTTTATGTATGCTTCTTGAAAAAGATCATATGTGGGATTGAACTCCTCAATATAGATTTTTTTTTCTCCCAAGCACTTCACCCCAAGTATGCTTGCTAAAGTTACCTATAAAAAAAGGTTAAATCTCTTTATTGCCTATTGGGCATGTATTTAAATATATGTTTCATTTATTCATCCATTTGTTGTCTTGTCTCATCCAAGTCATCTTTATTTTGCTCAAACTATCATTGAAAACAACATTTGGCTCACCTACTTATTTCCATACTTTCAAATCTTTTTAAATATCCTATGATATGGGTTATGGTAATTTTCTTCAATAGAGACTACCACCACTTCACTCGGTAAGATATCATAATTAACCAAACTTTCAATCTTAAACTTGCTTGTGATCAAGCACTTTTGAATTTTCTCAATTTGTTTCCACTTTGACATAGAAGTGTTGCTAGCCTACAATACACATCCATAAAGCACAATTGGGAGCACTAGAAAACCAAAAAAGAACCTAAATAGTTTTCCAATCTCGAAGTTCAACATCTCTACACCTATTTTGAAGAGCATACAGTGCTTTCCATCCTCCCAAAATTCTCGTTTTTTGCAGCCCTCCCAAATTAGCTTGTTTTTTAAGTCAAACCCAAGATATTTGTACTCTTTTATCTTTTCATGAGTATGTCCTTCAAAGTGGAAATTAAGCTGACTTTGCTTTATTTTGTTAGAGAAAATCATGATTTTAGTCTTGTTGATATTAACTCACATCCCCACTACACTACAAAAACACTCAAGGGCATATAAGTGCTCTTGCAAACCATGAGCCAATTTGCAATCAAAAGAAGATCATCAACATAGAGACGAAGCATTGCCACAAACTCTACCAAATCAACCCATCTCCACCTTGTGAATATAACAATTCCTCAAGCTTGACAATATACAGACCAAAAAGAGTAGGGGATAAGGGGCACCCTTGCTTGACCACAATGTTACTCCTAAACTTTTTGGAATTGCCCAATGAAAATATAATTTTAACTTTGACTTCTTCATAAAGTCTATGGGCAACCACCCTAATATGTAAAGGAATCCCAAGCTCTCACATTATATGTATTAATTTATCCCTATGAACTTTGTCAAATGCCTTTTTCAAAACAATGAGAGGCTTCTTCTCTTTTCTACCAAAAAAAAATTTCAATTATATGTCTCAAGCTAATGTCAAGGCCAATTGTAGAGTGTTTAGGCCTGAAACCTGCTAGCTCTTTTGCATGCTTATCTTTTTCTTCTGACCATGTGTTTATTATTTTTTCTACCATACTACCAAATAGATTTTCAAACAGTGGATTAATCATTACAGTTCTATATTTGGAAGGATTATTGATGTCACCGCTCTTAAAAAGAGCTGTAATTGGGCTAATTATCCACTCCTTGGTGAACCCTTAGCAAATGATGTTGTTGAATATTTTCATTGTGTGAGGTTTGATAAATCTCACCCCTACTTTACAAACACTGCTTGAAGTTCAACCAAATTCTTAGTTTTTCCAACCCTCAACTTCTTAATGACCATCTCTACATCTTTCATAGTGAAAAACTTTGTTGTAGTGTTGACAAAATGAGGAGGCGCAATCTCTAAATTATGTTCATAGATTTGTCTTGCATAATCGAACCATTGTGTAGTCGTAATATTATTTTCAATTTGCTTCTTTCTAGGCTAAAGTTCCTTCCAAAATTAGGGATTATTCTTTCCAAGGTAAATAAGCTCTTCACATCTTGCATTCATGAAATCATATTTTTCCTTTCACAAAATCTACTTATACAACTTGATATTATTTATTGGCCCTTTTAACACTTCTAGATTTTTTGTATTCCTCACCAAAACAAGCATCAACCGAAAAACAATTTGTCACTAATTTCTTTTTTTTTTCTCTTCTGCACTTGTCAAGTGCAACTTGAATTAAATTGGTCAGCTCATGAGTTTGAATAACTTGAGAAGGATTTTTATTATTCTTAAAAACTCTCTCAAGAGATTTCTTAAAGGTGGTACAATTTTCCCGAGCCAAAAGAATTCTATCCTTTGGAGGTAATTGCAAGTTACAAATAGTTTCCCCCTTACGCTATCTCTTTTATACCTAATAAAGACAACTAAATGGTTTTATGATTTGATTTTAAATCCCATATATTCTCACCAATCAAAACTTCCTCAACCATTAAAATCAATCTTTTCAAACAAGTGATGTAATCAACAATACTTGTCACATTCTATGTATCACAAGTAAAATTTCTCACTTTCTTCCATCTTTCCAAACCATTATGAATGACTAAATCAAAGATACCATACATTGTACGCAATTCTTCCCCCAAGTGGTTATAATCCTTATTGCCTGTGGAACACCTTGATCATTTCTAATTGCTTAGTTCCATTGGCCAAATAGGATTGTGGTTCTTTTACAACAAAGAATATTAGCTTTCTCGTTATCAGTCCAAGAATTGAAGTCTCCCACTAGGAGGATTCCTTCTTTAACGCTGCAAAAGGGTCATTATAATCCAACCCATTATGCTTGTAGGTTTTGAGACTTGTGCAGAAAAAGAACATGCTACAATTCTAATGTTACCTTTCAAATTCTAAAATTTTGAACCAAATATATTGTTTATTTCAATCTTCTCTTTCTAATTGGATAATTTTTTCTTTGTTTTCTTTCACTAAGAGCATTATACAATTGTTCCATTTACCATTTTTTTGTCTTATTCGAAACCAAAACCTTTGCATAACCTTTAAATATAAGAGTCTTGCACCCCTCATGCTCATGTATTTCCATGAGACAAATTTATGCATTTGCCTTCTGCAATATGCTCTAACCTAGATCCTTGTCTCCAAGGATAACCTCTACAATTATAACAAACCAAGATTAAGATAGCATATGATGCCTTTAATTGCTATTTAATTTAACACAAAGGAATCACAATTGACTTTTCACATTTACTTGACCATACTAGCTTTTATGCTATACTACTAATTAAAGAAGTTTTTGATATTTTCTTGTTACCATCTTGCTTCCCTAACTTACTAAGAGGCCCAAAAAGGGTGATAACCACTTTTCCTTTGTACAACCATGCCCTCTTTCCTTTGTCTCTTGCTAGTCCAACTTTTGCGACTCCCTCTCTCCTCTCTTCTAGCTACCTAATAGTTGAGTGATCATCTATAAATAAATGTGAACCTTTAAAAAATTTATTTACGCTTAGAAGTTGGTGTTTCTCATATACACTTGTCAATATGACTTTTATAGGCCTAGCCCTCTTTTCACATATAGTTCTCACCCTCCAAGATTGGTGGGTTCGTCCTTGCCACTGTAGTTTGTCTTTTAAGAAATAACTTGCAAGATTGAGAGTGCTTTCACCTTTTCCATAGTCTCTCAATACCTTTAATAATAACATTTTCTTCTCTATCTTGTTTTTCTTTAGATTCTCTTAATTATGTTCTTACAAACCTAGTGTCTTCTTCTACTTCCTTGATATAAGAATTACTATAGACTTGAGCCATTGTCTTGCTTTGTACAACTATACTTTCATTCATGTTTGTTTTTTTCTTCACTCCTAGAAAGTTTTAGAATAATATGCCCATCAACCTAAGAAGTTTTACAGTTTGCTTCAACCCGAGCATGGGTGGTTACAACCGTTCATTTGCTCATTGAGCAACTTTTTGCAAAAGTTGCTTGAGCAACTTTTGAGCATTTCTTGCTCTTTGACTAAATTGGTCAACTCAATGCACTTTCACCCATCCTAGGACCCTACTTAGGACACATAGGACCCTAGAGGAGACCATATCCCCTAGTTGCTCAAAACTAGCAACTTTTACAATTTCAGACCAATGTGGCAACATTTTCACCTTGGAGCAACTTGTGCTCATACAAACATAAATGAACAAGTTAGGATCCAAAACTTATGGATCTTATTTCAAACATAACAAACACCCCTAAACAACCCTAAACACCAACTAACCACACTTCAAACCAAAATGGGAGGTGCTTTGCACTAGCGTTGAAACCCTAGCATCTTGCGAGAATAGGACAAATCCATTTCACGAGCATTTTTCTTGGAGAAAATTTGTAGGCCTAACCCTAGGCCTTCTCCTCCTAAGTCGTCATTGTTCCAACCTTCCTCTCCTTTCAAGGAGCATGTTCCCCAAACTGGTAACTCCTCATTTTCTATTGGGGAACCAGAAGCTTCCTTCACTGAGAAGCTGAGGCTTTTTTCCCTTTGATGATGAAATCAATACGATTTTTAAGGACATTGAGGATTGATCTTTGATTCTAAGGTTTTTGTGTAGGTATCCTTCCTTGGATGTGGTTCTAGAGTGGGCTAAATCTACATGGGGTGAGTTGTCCCCTCGTACTATTGAACCTCTTGATTTTGGCTTCTTTTTAATCTTTTTTATATGGCTACGGATTATAACTTTGTGATCTAGAAAGGTCTATGGTTTTTTGCGAAATCGTGCATTTTTCTTTGCCCATGGACTCCTTTCTTTGACCCAACTACTTATATTATCACTAAAGTGCCTTTTTCGATCAAACTTCACAATATACCCTTGGTCATGCGAAATTTGGACCTTATTGCTAGTATGATGAATCGGGTGACCACCTTTGTGAAGCTTGAGTTGATGGAGGCAAACTCATCTCGTGGGTTTTACAAGGTTTGTGCTTTGGTAGATCTGTCAAAGCCTCTTTCCCATTCCATTCAGATTTATTCTTCTCATGGTTCATAGACTCGGTATTTAAACTATGAAGGGCTTCCTTTTAGTGTTTTCCTTGTAATAGTTTGGGCCATAAAATTGAGGCTCCCTCTCTCCAACACCAATGGCTCTAGGCACATCACCATTAAAAAGTGGGTGAAAAATTTTGGTTCTCCAGATGTTGATTTTGTTTGACACAATCATGGAAAGTTTATAGATCCTCATTTTGACATGGGGTCTGATCCAGCGTAGCCTTTGGTGTCTTCCCCTCTTCTTGTCAATCCAATCCAAGTTAATGAGGAGTCTCCTGAGGCGGAGAAGGATGGGATTGAGTTTGAAGGAACCTATCCTTTTATCGAGGATTTGAATGACTTGAATCCAAATTGCAATATATTGTTAGCTCCTTCTCGAAAATACGGGATTGCCCAAATGGTGAGTAGTAAATCCAAACCGGATTGTGGAGCCTCAAAGAAAAAGAAAAGGCGTAAGTATGAGACCGAAAAAAATCACATTGAAGGCAAGAAACCTATTGAGGAAATTTCTCAATGGACTATACACGCTCTCCTCTCACGCAACAATAAAAAAAAATTGACTTGTTGTGGATTTGAGCCTTTGGTTGTGTCATTTGATGCTCTTTGACTCTTTTTGTTGTCTAAGTCAATCTTTCTCTATGTTGTACTTTCTTTTAGGATATTTTTCTTTGAAGGGTTTAGTTTAACTCTTCCTTTCTTTTGTCTTTTTGATCTTTGTGCGACAGACTAATTGTAAGTTGGTTTCTTTCATGATTTAATAAAAAATGCCACAACCTCGGCTGCACCTTTTCTATCAAAAAAAGAAAATTTAAATTAATGCTTTTAATCTTAGCACCAAATCTACTATGATTTTTGCATTAAGCTCTATTGATTATGTTAGTGGTATCATCTTGATTTGACTCTTGACATTTATAACAATAATCCAACGTGAATGCATCTAACATTTAACGAGTGTGGTTGCAAATTGGTGAGAGGAATCTTGGTTGTAGACAAGGCGGCAAAGATGCCAACTATATATGACAAAGAAAGCTAAAAATGCACGTATATTGTGGCATTATAGGTTTGGCCACATTTGTGAAAAATGTTTTGAAATTATTACCAATCAAATATTGTTGGATGGTTTCTCCTTTTGTGATCAGCACTTTGGCTTATGTGAACACTACGTGGTAAAAAAGAAAAACAAAGCATCATTTCTTTCTGAAGTAATAAAGTGAAAGAATAAATTGGAAGTTATTTGTAATATTGTTCCTTGAATTTTTATGAATTTTGTCATCTTCTAGTATTCTGGAGTATACGATAGATGGGTTTTAAGTCCATCATTATCTATTTTACGAAGATAATAGTATTTACACCAGGTCTTAGTCTCCATTCTTCTTTTTGCTGATGACGTGATTCTCTTAGCCTCCTCACCTGAGGGTCTCCAGAGAATTCTTGATATATTGGCCTCCTTTTGTGACTTGAGACAGCTCGTGGTTAATCTGGGGAAGACACGGGTCATGGTCTTCAACTGCTTAAGGACCTCGCATTTACACTTCTACTTCCAGGGACAGGAGATCAAGATTGCCTCCGCATACACATACCTCGGGGTTAAGTTTTCTGGTCCTCGCTATAGTTTGAGACCTGCTATTCAGCCCAGGATCAACAAAGGGATGGGTTCCCTAACCCTGATTGAGAGACAATGCTTTAGACACCACTTTCAGGACACCTCGTCCAAGTTATCCCTCCTGGATTCTCTGGTTAGGCCTATTGTACTCTATGGCTCTGTTGTTTGGGGACCATCTCTCCTTGATTCTGACTGGGCCTCTATTGAGCGCATACAGACTCTCCTCATTCGGTGTATCATCAGATGTCATCGTACCACCTCCCATAGCATCATCCTGGCTGAGTTCGGGGCTCATCCCTTTAGGTTGGGAGCCATCTTCGACCTGGTTTGGTTTCTTCACTGCCTACGTTGCTTCGCAGACTCTTAGGCTAGCCGGAGAAGATACTCTTACCTCGCCTATTGCTCTTCTGTTGAGCTGGCTAGATCTGACACCTCTAGAGCTGATTGTTGGTATGCTCAGGCCACTTCCCTTTTGGGTTCCATCAGGATTGATATTGATCGTCTACCCCCTTTCAGTTTTCTTTGGACGCTCTGGCTCATCTTCTCCCCTCCAGACAGGAGTTGAATGAGCATGTCAGACTTGACATCTACAGGCAGTACATCATCTCGACCTGGACCAACCCTCATGGGGGTTTACGTCCGAGGATGGCTTTTTATGCTGAGCACTTCTTACACATCCAGGATGGGATCATCGTTCGACCCAGATATTTATCACAGCGTTGGTGTCATGCTCTCCAGATCGCACTGGGATCTTTCAGAGTCAACTCTCACCGCCTGCGAGCACAGATTGATCATCACATTGACAGAGAGGATCGTATTTGCAGTTTATGCACATTGTCTGAGATTGAGACTGAGGCACATTTCATTTTTCGCTGCCCTATGAGATCAAAGGGAGATTCTATTGCTTATTCAGAGATTGCAGCTCCTTGACTTCCTTCTTTTGCTACTCTAACCAGAGGTGTCTGGCACTCTATTTACGGGAGACAGTTCAGCTCCGTGACCATACCCTCCAGCTTCTATTTCCCCAGAAGCTGGTCACCGAGCAGCTCATTACGGATTTCTTCTCGCCCTCACCCATGGCTCAGGGTGTGAAGCGACCCTCATGTGCCTCCACCATCGGTCACTCCAGATCTGTGAGACCTCGCAGTGCTTCTACTCATCAGCGACAGACCACCAGCAAATCACGGCGACGACTCCATACCCTTATTCTTCCGAGTCACTATCCTTCTGTGTTGGATTTCTTTCCGCTCGGGAAGGACCCCTAGTCCTTGCCCTAGTGGTTCTTTGTTCTCTGCTTCTTCTTGTTTGGTTCCTTGTTCTTTTTGTTGTTCCCCCGACCACTGTTTGGTGGTCCGTTGGTTTCTTTCTTTTTGGATGTTTGTTTCATGTCCCATAGACCATTGTTGGTCTTCTGTTGGACATTAATAAATTTATCTTATCTTATCTTATCTCTTTCCCATTAGGATTACAATTGTGTTGGGGCAATAATAGGTCGATAGATATTTGTGCTTGGTCATATTGTTTCACATTTGGTAAATGAACTCCAAATACCACTTTTGTCCTTTTCATCTACTAGTCCTACTCTTACATCATATGAATACTTATATTTTATGAAGCTAGCTCACAATGTTTATTTTAATATGTTTGCAATTGTTGGTTTTTGCTAGGAAACATTGAGCTTTGTGCAAGGGAAGGATTGGAGTCTTGGTGCTCCCTTTGATTTTAATCAAGATTTATAGTTCTACTATCAACATTTTCTTTGAATCCTAACTATTCTTATATTTAATACATTTTCCTCATAATTCTCTTCTCGCTCCTTGCCTTTCAAATAATTCAAAAGACTTTTCTACTTCCGTAGGTGGTGTAACATTTTCTTTTTTGTTTACTCAAGATATGGAAGTTATGTTCTTTTGTTTTGTTGAAGTCAAATTTCCTTTATTTTCTTTTTAATATTTTCTTATTTATGTTTATATACTTCTTGGTTAAAAGTACTCAAAATGCCAAAACCTCGTCATATGAGAGCATTGTCCCTCTCAAATACAGAAGAGAATTGTTAGCTTCCTAACAACTTGTCCATTTGTTGGTAAACTGCTACCTATTGGGTGATTTTGAGAATTTTGCAGTGGCAAAAATGTTTACCAACAATAAAGATGTGCTTGGACATGTGGATAATAATTCAATTGGAAAATCTTATTAATTTGTTCCATTGATGATTTTTCTAGATCTACCTTTGTTTACTTTGAGACATAAATTTGAAATTCCCTTAATTTTACAGACCATAAAGTCTTAATATAATTCCAAACAAGACTTAATGTAAAAGTATTCAAATATGGCAATATGACAATGGAGGGAATATTTCTTTAAGGAATTTGATGACCTTTGTAAGGCTGCAAGTATCATAAGACAAAAAACAACTCCATATACACCACAACATAATGGTGTTCATCAAGGATTAATTGAACCATTATGGAAAAAATAAAAAGTATGTTGAGAGATGTATGGTTGAACAAATGCTTTTGAGCAAAAACTAACTATCACTTTTTACTTTACGAATAGTTCTCTGTGTAAGGTTCTTTTTTGACACCTTATGGAATGCGGACATGTAAAACACCTTTGATTCTACATTCAAGGGTTTTTGGTTGTGAACATTTTGTTCATGTGCCTAAATAAAAATGCTTGGAGTTGGATACAACAGCACAAAAATGCTTCATCATTAGATATGGTAAGAATATTAAAGGTTATACTAAGCTTCAAAATCCTCTAAGAAGAAACGTTTTCCATTGTAGATCATTTTCAAGGAATTTAGAACTATTTTTTAATCTAGTAAGCTATAAGAAAAAGAAAAGAAAAGAAAAGAAGTGCATTTTGATTTTCAGCAAAAAGATACACATCATAAACAACAAAATGTTGGATTTGACGATGGAGAAGACGACAGTTCAAGTAAAACTTTTGATGAAGATTGTGATTGAAGAAGAAGCTCAACATGCAAACGAACAAAAGCAAAAATCACTTACTTCGCCATTGAGAAAAGCCACCACAAAAAAAACAAATCGACACAGATAGCGCACTAAATATCTATTTTATATTTGTTTTATTGAGTATTGACAATTAATGTAGATCCTATAGAGAAGCTATTCTTGCAAATGATAGGGAGTCTTAACAACTAGCCACACAAGATGAGATGATGGCTTTAGAATCATATAATACATGGGATCTTGCTTGTTTTCCCAAAGGAAGGTTATTGGATGCGATATAGGTCTACAAAGAAAATTGAAGTCTATGGTTCATTAAAGAAGTACAAGGCTAGACTACTAACAAGGGACTACTCCTAGAGAGGGAGTTCATTAGAGTGAAATTTTATCCCATGTTGCTAAATTATCTTCTGTTAGATTTTTATTATCAGTAACTATTGTTTTTTGTTTTTTAAATTGACAAAATAGATATTAAGACTACATTTTTGCATGGAGACTTGGAAGGGGAAATTTATATGCAAGCTCAAGATTTTTAAATAGAAACAAAAGAACATTTGATTTGCAGGTTAAACAATCTTTTTAAGGTTTGAAACAATCGCCATGCATGTAATATCAAAATCTTTATTATTTTATGGTGATATCAAGTTTTCTAAGAAGCAAAGAAGATCTGTGAGTTTACATCACAGATGTATTGATGATCACTTATTCATTGTTTTGATTATATAAACTCGGGATGGGCCCAATCCCATTGCAATAACAACCATAGAGGCAAGGAAAAAAAAAGCCAAAAAGGCAAGAAGGACATGTCTCACGAGCAATAAGACTAGGAATACAAACAAAGACTAGCAAAGCTTTTGACTAGAGAAAAAACCGAAGGGAAACAAGGCTCTCAACCTTGTGGCATTTCGTGCTTTTACAGAAAACAGTCCATGTCTTGCATCTAGATAACATGGCTTACAATAACACACAAGACATTACCAATGAACTAAAAGCTCAACTTCCAAGTGCATTTGACACGAAGGATCTAGGGTCAACAAAATACAAATGGGTACTGGAAATCGAAAGAGATCAAGGCAACAAAAAGCTTTGGATGTCATAAAGTATGTAAATATTATTTAACAAAAATTTAACATGCAAGCTTATCATAATTATTTCACCAACTGGTAGTAAACTTAATTTAAATGTGTCCTGAAACTGAGGATGATTTATAGATATTCGTAGCATGTCAGATGCTAGTGTTGTATGAAATTTATTGTATGTAATAGTGTGCACTAGGCCAAATATTTCTCAAGCAATTGGAGTATTAAGGAGGTTTATGTCTATCGTTGGTAGAGAGCATTGGAATTACGCAAAAAAAATGTGTGAGATATATGTGTTGGACTTTAGATTATTGTTTGATTTATTCTATTACTAATAATGTGGATAAGGCATTGGGTATACACGATTTTATTGTTGGAGAGTCGATATGTGACTTGGATAATCAAAGGTCCGCTAGTAGGTATTGGTTTACTCAATTTGGAGGAGTTGTAAGTTGGATGAGTAAGTGGCAACACAATTGCTTTATCTACACTAAACAAGAGTATATGATTGCCACACACGTTTCTAAAGAGGTAGTATGGTTACAAAGATAGTGTATAAGCATTGGTTTTGATTGCAAGGCAATTTAGATTGGTTATGATATTTAGCATACAACTTGTTTTGCCAAAAATGCCATGTACTATGAATAAACTAAGAATGTGTATGTTCAATATCACTTTATTCGAGAAGCAGTTGTGAATGGACAGATTAAGGTGAAACAAATTGGCGTTAAGTGAATGTTGGAAATTATGATACCAAAACCATGAGCTTTGAAAGTTAATTTGGTGGAGCGAGGACATCGGCCTTGTTTCTTGTGCTTGGTCGATTCCAAGATGGTGTGATTCCCCTAGCTCTTGCAAGGTACTCAACAAATGAGAGAACATTGTGAATTAAGGTTTCTCAATTGTGAAAATTTAAAAATATTTATTTATAATTATTTTACATATTCTCGTAGGTATTTGACATTTATATTATGAAGTATTTGTGTTCCATCAAACAGAGGCATGAAATTTTGAGTTGGCAATTCTACGTCTTTCCTTCAAAAAAAAGTATTAGTTGTCGAAAAATGCCCATTCAATGGTAGAACATGAAAAACATATTTTAAAGGATGTTATAAAAATCTATGAAACTTGTAAGAACTAAAAATAAAAGGGATCATTTTGGATGTGAAAATCATATTGGATGGGCTATTTATGATTATTACAACATATGTAAGAGAATCATTGCATATGTTATTGATAGTCAATGGTGCATACAAATGCATCTCTTAATTATTAGGGATTTCATGATAACCTACGAAACAGGGTAAGAATTGTGCAACACACTATGTCTACCATGTAAGGGTCAAATGGATTTTTACCACGATATTTTAAAACCTTGTTTTCACCCATAGTAATTTTTTATAGTGGTATCTTGGGTGTCCTTGATTCTACATATTAAGGGCGTGAGATAGAAGCAATATGAAAAAATTTATGTATTGCAATATTTGTTTTGACAATACAAACTTGTCTTAGATTCTAGTGGTGTTCTTTATTTGAAAGAGTTTTCTCCACGTAAATAGTTGTGCTATGTGTATGGCTCTTGCGCATTGTTGATTTTTTTATTGCTACTTGTAATATCGTAAATTGAACCCTGTGCAATTCCACATTGCATGTTGCCTCCACTTTAGCCGAATCAAAATCTCCACCTACACCTTCACTTCACATGCTTGCCTAGTCACTACCTTTTATCTCAATTCCTGACCATGTGGACTGTTTTGATTCAAGACAAATGTCACGGAGACATTTGTGCGACGCACACTCGTCCCACGAAACTACAATCTAAAGGTGGTCATTGGTACATTATCTTTTAAACTTAAAGATGTGATTATTTATCTACGGTGACAATTTGAGTTGTCATTAGGATTGGGCCTAGGATTCAATTAGATTTGGGGTTAAGCTCCAATTAGAGTTTAAATATGGTTTGGCTTCGGGCCAAGTTTTAGTTATGGTTACCCTATTTTAAGAATATGGTTAGGCTTAGGATTAATGTTTAATTATGGTAAAGATTTATTTAAAATTACGATTAGGTTAGAATTTAAATGCAATTACAATTAACAATACCATTCAATTAGGGTAGAGAATATATTGCTAGGATTAGGGTTGCATTTTAACTAGATATCTCTTGACGCATTTTAAAAAGAATTTTTAAAACATAGATATGCTAGTATTATTAATTGTTTAGTCTGTTATGTTTTTATCTGTCTTTTAAAAATTCTCCTATATACAACAAAATGTTGTAAGGTTGTATTTTCCATCTAAGCATGTTATTGCTATCAAAATAGAAGAGTTGAGTCAAAAACAATTGTGCCTTAATAGACAGGTTCTACTATCAATTTGGCAAAGTATCATGTCCTTTGTATTGAAATCCCCAATAAAATTGATAAAATGTCTAAGAATAATGAAAGCTATGAAGGAAAAGTCATCCAATGTTCTTGTAAACATAGGAGATATTAGTTCTTGCTACTCCTTTCGGCAAGATGACGACATAGATACTAATAATTTCTTAGGTTGGGATTTTTAGCAACTGTGTCATTTTCATTCTCTTGTACTCTTCTTATCTTGGGAGATTGTAAAGAGATATAATTAGTTCATCTTCATCAAGCTACAATTTATGTTTATACGATTGTTAGACTTGATTCAAGGAGGGCTATCTTCTTTGGAAAGGTCCCCAATCTTCCACCATACATAGGATCAAAGAACATCCAAAAGCATGTCAAATAAAAATATTGGAATATTATTTATTTCACAGTCCTCTTGGATTTCAATATCATGGATGGGCAATAAATGTTGGATTGATAGAGTTCAAGAGGCTGATTATCGAGTGGATGGATGACCAAAGCAGCTTGCTAGCCTCGAGGATTCCAACTACCCTCCTAGCTTCAACCATGTTGTTGTTAGAGGCTCCAAATATCTTTAAGGTTTAACACTTTTGAAAAACAAATCCAAATTTTCATTAAAAATGTAGATCCAAAAAAAAGTGATCAATATAGTAAGTAATAAATTCTTGGTAACTTGATGGTAGTTGAAGGTATTTGGTAAATCTAGTGTATAGACCATTTTGGTGTAATTTTGCTCCCGTAATTATATATGCTTTGTTCACTTCATACAACTTGGTGCTTATATTGTGCTTTGGTTTGGATCTATTTCTTCAAAATGTTATTTCATATGTACTCTCTAATAGTAATCTTTTGTTACATTTGCTTCTTAGTTGCTCATGTGAGCCATATTTGTAAACTTCATGTAATATCAAAAAATCAATAGGTGTGAATAGTTTGACAATGCAACTAAAAATATGTTTGACATCATTAAAAAAATGCAAAGAGAAGATAAAATAGGCTGAAATTTTTATTATTAAAAAAAAATTAGCCAATTTACCAAAGAATGCAATGGTGGGCAATTTAGCATGCCACCCAAGTGTAGAAAGGAATGAGAGGGTAGTGATAAAGGAAAAAGGAAAATTCTAAAATAATTCCGTAATGGTTTCTACTAACAAAACTCACTAAGAACATGAAATGCAAAGCAATTATGAGGTCAAGTCTGAAGAAAGTTGACATAAATATAGCCTAGGATGTGAGAAAATGACATATTAGGAGGAGCAACAATTTGAGAAAGAGTTGGTGATTCTTAGCATTCTTCTAGTGAACCTCAATTCATACAAAGGGATTTTTGGATAATCATAGACCTGGATGAATTGTATAGATATGCCTTCAAAGCATAATTCAAAAAGATAGGACATAGATCAAGGAAAATTACTCAGATTGTCATTCTCTCTATTCTTTTAGATTTTATGCAAATCTTATCAATAATGCAAAGAGAAAAAATTCCAATGAGAAAAGAAAAAAAAAAAAAAACTAGCAATCTCCTTATCGCTGAAACCCTAGCAAGCATGTAATATTTACCACCGAATAAAAAGAAGCAACTTCATTTAGATCAAGGAGCTAACACAAAATGCTTCATCAAGTGTCTATGATTGGAAATAGGCCTGAGTAGGGTTTAAGCCAAAATCAATTAGTACAAGATGCATAAGATCATTAAACATATAATAGACACATTTAGGAGTATGCACATTGGTTTGAGAGAGATTGTTCTAGTGTTGTCCCAATTTCCTACCAAATTGTTAAGTTAGAGACAAGTTCAATTGCGAGAAATATTTGTGGGTGAGCCCATTCGATATTGTGATGAAGAGTCTAAAGCAATGATCGAGGACTCGTCGTGAGTCATGCGGGTACCCAAGGTCAGCAAACCAAGCCACGCTCCGCGGGTCAAAACGACCCTAACTTGTGACTCAGCGGGCCAGACCATCTGACCCAAGTGAATCGCTGAGTCATCGGGTCAGTGGCTGACTCGCCAAGTTCGTGGTCTCTGGCACGGCCACAGCAACCATCCTATTCGGCAACAAAAAAATTAATTTTTTAACTTATTTTTTGCATATCTTTTCTATATTACCCTCAAAGGTGTCTTATTTGCTTGTTATGAGAAGAGAGCAAAAGTGTGAAAGAGGAAGAAAAATAAGAGGTCGTAGGTTTGGAACCAAATGGGAAGAATAGCTAAAAACCACCCACAAATCACATTGGGACAGTGGTATACTTGCATTGAGAGCATCAAGGAGACCATAGCAGGCATTCTAACACTTTTCAACTCATTTGATACGGATAAGTGTTAAAGATGGTAGCTTCCGTCAGATAAATGAGATGTTAATTACATCAACATTATGACTAGAAACTAATCTTGTGTGTCTGTCTATATATATATATATATATATATATATATATATATATATATATATATATAGTTACACAATTTGTTAATATAGTATTTCTAATCATATTGCTGATATAATAAACATTTGATTGAATTGATCAAAACAAAATTAGAACCATATAAATCAATCTATGAAAGATCGATAATACCATCCAAATTAATCATGCTCGATATCATTGTTTTGAGTAACAATTTTATTCTGATCTTCATCGTTTGGGAGAAACAATATACATATCATTTATACGATAATCATGCTCAGAAATTGATAACCATATATCGATTATAGCTTGCCTTCACCAAGTTCATTATTAACAATACCGATTATGTTTTTGATTAAGGTAACAGCGGGTTTTGAAGGGACCCCGAAACCCTATACATAAAAGGAACTTAAGATAGAACAATAGTAGTTCCCATAACCCAACAGAACAACTTGAACATAAGGCCTAAGAGAAACACTGAAAACTCTGAAGAAACCACTCCCAAGACCCAACAAAAGATAGAACAGAGAAATACAAATGCAAGATAAGAGAGAACAGAGGAGTACGATACCGATTATGTTTTTTATTAAGGTAAATACAGGTTTTGAAGGAGCCCAAAAACCCTGAACAAATAGGTCGCAAAAGATATTCAAAAAAGTACTCTAAAAAGGAACAAAACAAGACCACAACTAGGGTTTTACAACAAGCACCCACAACTGGAAGAAATAAAGGTACCAGAAAGGGAAATCTGGAACCCCAAAAAGAAAAGACGCTGCAAAAAAGAATAAAACAATTGATTATAGCAACCCTAAAGCTTCTAGCAGACAACAAAAAATAAATACTTACAGCTAAGTTCCAGTTGCCAGCAAAGGAAAACCCAATACAAATTATTTTTTCCCCATCTGAGAGAGAAGGGACATATCAAAAGAGGGCATAAGTTTTGAATTTTTTTTCCTTTCACAGAAGTCCACCCATATTCCTCTTTCTTGGCCTTATCCTGCCAAGATATCGATTCAAGCACCGAAACACCCAAATTCTAAGAATCAACAGATACTCTCGGGATATGTCGATACTGTTTATGTTAATCAGTTTTGATTTACTAATATTTGCTATTGTATATGAATCAACGCATAAGAATATCGATTAAAGTAATCGATAATTATGATGAAGTCCTTTGGGGCTTCTTTGTGAATATTTTGTTTTGGTTAGCTTAAGTTATGGATATTTCATAGTTCTAGTTATTTAGTTATCTCTCGGTTTGAGCCTTTGGAGCTCATTTTACTGTTAGAATCTTCATTTTGTAGGTTTTTGTTCAGAACTTTGATCTTTTGTTATGCTTACTTATTATTTTTAATATATCTCATTCGGCCTCGACCCCTTATGGATCAAAAAAAAATATGATGAAGGGGTGTGATGGTGCATGTTTGTGGAGAGACATGTATCCTCTTAATCGGTTGTGTATTAACTAATATTTGTTATTGTATATGAATCGGCGCATAAGAATATCGATTAAGGTAATCAATCATTATAATGAAGGGGTGTGATGGTGTATGCTTGTGAAGAAGCATGTCTCCACACGTGTGGAGACATGTCTCTCCACAAACATACACGATTTCTCTCATATATATATATATATATATATATATATTTGAAGATTGTGATCGATGAAGACAAGTACATAAATAACAAGTGCAAGTCTAATACATTGATTTATAATCAGAAATACTTGAAGTTGTATAAACATTTATAAAGTATATACATCTATTAAAGTTCAATCTGCAAAACTGATATTCTGAAATAAACATCTACTCTCTATCTATTTGAAATCTGATCTTATTTTAACAATGTTAAATAATGTAGATTTTGTTAAATTTTTTTGTATGTTTATGCATTTTTCATTTTTTTGTTAAATAGTTTTAGTTTAACTTTCCAAACCTTGAATGCTTTCTATTAAAATATAAATTGAATACTTCAATGAGAGAAGTAGAACAATAGCAAACCCTAGATTTTTTTCAAAACAAATTGTAAACATGTAATTACAAATTTTACTAAAACAATTGTTGGGTTAGCTAATTTTTCTAAATTCTTCCTTTGAAATTTGAAAATTTTCAAGAAAAAAACACAATGCTCAAATGTAGAGATTGCTATTTTTTTCTATTAGTCGATAACTTTATAAAATACAATGCACAAATGGTATTTTGTTTGTAAAATTATCTTATTGCAGTAGCCTTCACGTTTTGGAAACAATATTTTTTCCCGATGGGTAAAAAAAGGATGAGGCTTGGAAATATACTAAAGAGTTTCCTGGTAGAACAAGAAATCAAACAAAATGTATGTTTTGTAAAGAAATTAATCATGGTGGCATCAATATATTTAAATACCGTATTGTCGGCATGCGCGGCAATGATGTTGAGCCATGTAAAAAAATAGTTGTCGAGACAGTTCGTTTTTGTTATGTCCAGTTAGACACATTTGAACAAGAAAAGGAAACTAAGAAGAGTCAATTGGAAATGCTAAATGCTATTGGTTCCGCATTCACATCTGTAGGCTGCGTTGGAGAGGGTTCATCCATGCCTCCCTTTCGTCCTAGTGTTTCTGCTAGTGCTAGTGCTCCTATTTCTGCTCCTAGTGGCACTATTACCCTTGGTACCAAAGTCCAGATATCCAAATTGGACAATTATTTTGTGCCACGCACTACTCCAGGTGCACAACCCTTGCTTGAGAGCATGGGTTGGAACAAGGTCTATGATGCTGCAAGAAAACAAATTTGCAAGTTTTGGTACTTTTGCAGTATTCAATTTATTGCAGCCAAGTAATTCTTTTTTATTTAATTGCTTTAAGTTTAAAATTAAATTTTAAAATTTATAGTTTGAAGTTGAGCTCTGCTTTGTCTAATGATAATCTATTTGTGGCAGGTCTACTTACTAGCAAGGCATGATAGATGTCATAACCATTTGTGGGGCGGGGTTTAAAGCCCCTATTGATACTGAGTTAAGTGGTCGCCTCTTGTTAGAAATGGTTGATGATATGAAAGTTCAGCTAGAGGACCGCCAACAGTCTTGGAGCCAAAAGGGTTGGACCATCATGACAGATGGTTGGACGAATAGGAGGAATAAGACACTCCTAAATTTTCTTGTTTCCTACGGAGGTGATTGATCATTCTACTTCCCTAAATGCATTGAATAGTTTAAATTTCGATTTATGGATTGATAAATGATCATTGATAATTATTTTGCTTTATTTTTAGGATCCACCATGTTTACCTCATGTTGGTGGATATTGGTAAGCTTGAATGGGTGAAAGAATGTGTTGATAGGGCTAAAAATATCTGCAAATTTATCTACAATCATGCATTGGTCCTTAGCATTATGAGGCAAAACACGGGGCAAAAGGAGTTGGCTCGTCCTGGTATCACAAGATTTGCCTCAAATTTCCTCACATTAAAATCCTTAATGAAATCAAAGGCAACTTTGAGGCAGATGTTTGTTGGCGGGGAGACAACTTTCTCATCCTATGCTACGACCACTGCAAGGATGGATGTGACAGTTTGCAATTTTTATGAGGCGAAGGTTTGAACCCCTTATGCAGAGATCATGCAGCTAAATTTATTAGAGACTGTTTAATATTAGTATTTATTTTTTATAATTTTATATGCATATTTTTGTTTTGTTTGCAACTTTGCAATTTTGCTTATTTTCATGCACACTTGTGACTTACCTATTTTTGTTTCACGTTATTTACAGGTCATTGAACCCCTGGTAGTTCTCCTATGAGTTGTTCATGGGGAGAAGCCCTATATTGGCTAGATGTATCAGGGCATGGATAGGGCCAAGGAGGCCAATAGATCCGTATATGCAGGAATTGAGGATAAGTATGGCCCCGGGAGATAACTGATAGGAGATGGCATTGTTAGAATAACTGAGAGGGGTGAATCAATGGCCTCAAAAATATTCCAATAAATCAACCCAAAAATTTAGTACCACAATATTACGCCTCTAGTTATCTTCAGTCCTACAAGATGAATGCCTTCAAACAATATTAACAAATAACTACTGCTCGGAGTTCACTGTTAAACCTTATTCTTACTATTTACCGATTAGCAGTCTTTCATTTATCGAAAAACAGTAAATTGCTTAGTATATACCGATCAATCCAAAATTAGTTATGTGTAATGCAAAACACTAAAGTAATGACTCATAAACACATTGACACATGGATTTTTAACGTAGAAACCCTGTTAACGGAAAACCACTTGAGACCGGTAACCCAAAAATTTCACTCTTTTGAAGTGAGCTCCCTGAAGAGCCAACCATGTTAAAAGTTACAAACACACTATTAGGTGTGACCTTGTTAGAGGATTTAAATAGAATAGTTTGTCACATGATATCGAGCATCTCTATGCTACCTTCTATGACAAAACCTAGTGTAGTTTGTCAAAGGGTATCTGGCATTTCATGCTATCTTCATGATCAAACTTTTTGATACTCCTTGGGATGTATCTCAATATAGAAAGGATTGTAAAGTCATACTCGGTTAAGAGACTTTCTTAATCAATGGTTAAACTGAAACAGTAAATGATCTGTTCACACATACAAATTAGACTTGCAGATTTTCAGACTATTGTAAGCTCGTAATACCTTTCTAATCAATATGTATTTTCTATATGTTTGCTCCAATTTTTTCCGCTCGGTGATGTTGTGCTTCTCTATTGCTCGGTGTCTGCATAAATCTTTAACTCTTTCCTCAGCTTGATTGATCAGGAATGTATGAAGTTGTTCTTCATCAATTTCTCTCCAGCATCCTATTTTTCTATTCACTCCCCTAATTCATAATGAATTAGTTTGTCTCTTTATAGACATGATATCATCGTTTCTCACTTCTTGATTTTTTTATTCTTGGCGTGATCCGCAATCTTAGCCAATCTTGATTTAAAGCATTTACTCATGTTTTATCTCGTAGATATCTTCTTGCCAACTGGATAAAACAGCTTTAAATCTTTTACTTATCTTTGGCTTTAACTTGTTGATGAAAACAATGTCAACAACCAGTTCACTCTATCTTTAGCTCGTCAGCTAAGTATTTTGTTGTTTCTGAACTTCAGTTCGTTGTGGTGTTTTAACTCTTTGATAGCTTCGGTCAACACTTCAGTTCTCCTCAGGCATCTCCGTCGAGGTTGTCTGTTCGTCGGGCATCACTGTGAAGATTTGCTCGTCGGTAATGCTTGTGATTATGCTCGTCAACAATGCTTGTCGGTTTTCTTGCTCGGGCATCACTGTGACTTTGCTTTCGGGTTTCTCTATTTGTCGGGTTCCACTAATCGTCGGTGTTTGTTGTCACTTAGTGACTGCTAATCTTTTATGCATTACTGAAAGCATAATCTTTATCTCTCTGATTCTCTGGAGTCTTTAACACTTTGAATATAACCAATCAGATTATATCAAGTTGACATCAATGACAATACAATCCTTAAACTGATTTAATGTCTTGCATTATCTTTCTGCATTTCGACGATCAACTTAACATCTTAAAACATTCAATCAATTATGGCATCAATCTCTCCCTTTGGCATTGATGGCAACACACTACATTATTAGACTATATTATTACTAATACAATATGAAATATATCAAGTGTATTTCATCAATCTCTCCCTAATCTTTTTGTTCTATAACAAATACAAATGTTTGGCTCTCAGTAAGCTCATATAGCTTAGATTTGTTTCTTGCAGAGTGTCTTTCTTCAATCTTTAATCCTTTACTAGATAGATGCAACAGCTTCTGATTCTATTTTTGATATGCGTTATGCCTTGATTGTTCTTCTCCTTAATGATCTCTTTTTCCTTTGACAGCAATCTCTCCCTTATTATGTATTCTCTCCCTCATGTTACTTCTCTCCCTTTGATGGATATTTCATATGTAATCTCTCCCTTTGGATAATGATATAATCTCACCCTTTGAATCTTTCTCCCTGATAATGAGATAATCTCTCCCTTTGAAGTCTTAGGAACTTCTTTCCATGGATAATGAATGGATAATGATATAATCTCTCCCTTAGACAACAATGCCAAACAATTTTTCCATCATTTTTATAATATACTCCCTGAATTTCCCTATCCATCAGCAATACAGCTCTATATTAGACAAAAATTATCTCTGGTGTTCGATTCAGATTTTACCTTGCTATGTACATATGTATCTTTGCAGTCCATCTTTGTGCTTGCATCAACATGAATGATCTTTTGATTTGTGTATCGTTGATTCAATCTCCTAGTCAGCTTATTGGCCGATAGACAAGGGTTGGACCCCTAGTCTCTGTCTCAGGTACTCAAATGTATCTTCCGGCAATGGCTTGGTAAATATGTCAGCTAATTGTTCCTTCGATTGAACATATTATAGTATCACTTCTTTTGCTTGCACTTGATCTCTTAAGTAATGATACTTGACTGCTATATGCTTAGTCTTAGCATGCATGACTGGATTCTTTGATATGTTTATTGCACTGGTATTATCACAATAGATAACCACTGGTTCAAGAATCTTCATATTCATACCTTCCAGCAATTGTTTGATCCATGCAATATTGGACCAATTTGCACAGCCACATATTCTGTTTCTACAGTAGACTGTGAGATGCATCCTTGCTTCTTGTTGATCCATGTGACAAGTATGTCACCCATGAAGAATGCTCCTCCAGTTGTGTTATTTCGGTCATCTATGTTTCCAGCCCAATCAGCATCTGTATAAACTTGAAGCTCAAATTTTATTTCTCTTTTATACCATAAGCCATAGTCTTTGGTGTTCTTTAGATATCTCAGAATTCTCTTAACAGCAGTCATATGTGATTCTTTCGAATTAGCAAAGAATCTCACAACTATTCCAACTGCATGTGCTATATGTGGTCTGGTATGAACAACATACATTAGTTTGTCAATCATTGATCTATACAAGGTCTGATTTACTTCTTTTGATTTGTCTTCTTTTGTAAGCTTACATCTGGTTGTCATGGGTGTTCCAACTGGCTTGGAATCTTCCATCTTGAATATCTTCAGCACTTCCATGATGTATTTGGACTGAGTGATATATATGTTTGCATCTTGTTGAAGAATCTGTAGACCAGGAAAGAATTTGATCTCCCTAAACATAGACATTTCAAACTCTTTGCTCATTTCATTAGCAAAGGATTTACATAGCATTTCATTGCATCCAAAAATAATATCATCAACAAATATTTCAGCAATCAGAATATTACCATCGGTATCTTCTTTTAAGTACAGATTGTTATTTTCGCTTGTTCTTACAAATTCAATGTTAATGAGATAGGAGTGAAGTATTTCATACCAGGCTCTAGGTGCTTGTTTCAATCCATACAAGGCTTTATGTAGTCTACATACCTTGTTTCTCTTGTCTAGATCAACAAATCCTTCTAGTTGTTCAATGTATACTTCTTCTTCTAGTATTTCATTTAGGAATGCAGATTTGACATCCATCTAGTATACCCTGAATCCTTTGAATGCAGCATAAGCAAGTAAAATTATTACTTCTTCTAGTCTAACAACGGGTGCAAAGGTTTCTCCATAATCAATGCCTTCCTCTTGTGCATACCCCTTGCATACTAACCTTGCTTTGTTTATTGTGACTTCTTCATTCTCATTCAACTTGTTTCTGAATATCCATTTGGTATCAATGACATTCTTGTCATCGGGTCTCGGTACTAGTGTCCATGTATTGTTCTTCTCAATTTGTTCTATCTTTTCATTCATAGCACTTACCCATTCTTCATTTTCAAGTGCAGTATTAACATATTTAGGCTCAAAATCACAAAGTAAACATCTAGTGTTTAGTGACTCACTTCTTGTTCTCATTCCAGCCTTCTTGTCTCATATGATCTGATTCTGTGGATGATGTCTTCTGACATACTTGGCAAGTTTCGGTTCAGCTATTTGTCCATTATTCTGATCATCGTCTTGACCTTCATTTTGATCATCGCTCGGAACATCATCTTGAGTATTTTCCTAATTTTTGGTAATTGCAGCCTGATGCTCGGGTGCAATGTTTTGTTGCTCGAGAGCGATACACTGTTGCTCGGGTAGAGTGTCAGGTTTTTCAGTGTAAACAAACATGTTGTAGTCTTTTGGTTCTTTTATGCTTTCCTTGTCATTCTTCTCTGAAAATTCATATATTCTTACATTTACACTTTCAATGATCTTGTTAGAGGACTTGTTAAGACATTTATTAGCCTTGTTTTTGGTGGAATACCTTAGAAAGATACCTTCATCACTTTTGGAGTCGAGCTTTTCATTTCTTTCATCTTTCAGAATATAACATTGACTACCAAAGATTTTAAAGTAACTTACAATGGGTGTGTAACCATACCAAAGCTCATAGGGTGTCTTCTTTGTGTCCTTATTCAATTGTACTATGTTCAATGTGTAGACAGTAGTACTGACAGCTTCACTCCAGAAAGTTTGAGTGATGTTTTTCTCAATCATCAGTGTTCTTGCACAATCAACAATTGATATGTTTCTCCTTTCAGCAATTCGATTTTGTTGTGGTGCTCTTGGTGCAGAAACATGTCCTTTAATTCCATGCTTATTGCAATAGTTAGTGAATTCATCTGAAAATAATTACCCTCCTCTATCTGATCTTAAGCATTTCAATTCCTTACCACTTTGTTTTTCTACCATAGCCTTATACCATTTAAACATCTTGAATGTTTATGATTTATCTTTTAAGAACATAACTATCATCATTCTAGAATAATCATCTACAAAGATAATGAAATACCTATCTCCATAGTAGCTCTTTGCCCTCATGGCTCCACATAAATCAGTATGGACTAATTCTAGAATAGCATTAGATGTATGGGCTTTACTCTTGAAACTAGACTTTGTCATCTTACCTTTTTGACAATTCTTGCACATGATATGCTCGGGCTTTGACATGCTTGATAAGCCTCTTACTCTTCTTTTATTGCTTATATTTATCATGTTGTCAAAATTCGCTTGGCACAATCTCTTATGCCACAACCATATGTCTTCGTTTCTAGCCATTAAACAAGTGGTGTTACTGTCATCAAGATAGAAAATGTTACCTTTTGTATGTTCGCCAGCTCCAATCAACCTTCCTGATTCATTAAAGATCTTTGCCTTGTTATTCTCAAATGCTACTCGGTGACCTATATTATTCAGTTGTGAAACACTCAATAGATTATAATTCAGTCCTTTTACACAGTAAGCATTTTCACATTTGATCAGGTTATTCAACATTATGGTTCATTTACCTTCAACTGGACAAGGTGTGTCATTACTCATTCTTATTGATCCAGCATTATAGTATTCAAAAGTTTCAAACTTTTGTTTATCACCAGTCATGTTGTGAGTGCAGCCACTATCTATAATCGAGACATCATTCTTACTAACCTTAGATATAAGCTCAGCCACTATCTATAATCCAGACATCATTCTTACTAACCTTAGATATGAGTGCAGTCTCTCTATACCTTTCTTCTTCTTCGTCTGAATCGTCATTCATTGCTACAAATACCATCTCAATGTCTTCATCAGGTTCGGTATCAATATTATCAACTCTGTTCTAGGCCAAGTAACAAGGTTTCTTTCCTTTGTCCTTGTAGTCTCGGGTATCTCTTCTGTCAGATTGTCGGTTGCTTCGATAATCTCCGTTATCACCTCGGTCGAACTTCTTTTCATATGTTCTGTCATTGGTACTATCATCTTTTCTTCTGTTAGGACATCTTGCAGCAAAGTGTCCCAGCTCTTTACAATTAAAACATACAAGTGGTAATTTACCTTTGTATCTACCTTTGCCTCTCTGCAATCTTCTTGTCATTAGTGTTTCAATCTCATTAAGTCCTTGGTCATCACTATCATTTCTAATAATGTGTCTATGATTTGACTTACTTATTTTCAAAGAAGATTTGAATGCAGACTCTATAGATGGTAAGACACTGTTATCAAAGTTATTCATCTCGAATTAAATCAATCTACCAATCAGACTATCTAGAGTAGCAGTATTGTTTGCAACTGCTCTCATTTCTTGTATAGCAGATACTCTAATAGCATATACAGACAGTAAGGTTCTTAGGATTTTACTTACCACTCTCTCTTCTTCAAGTACACCTCCAACTCCTCAGATAGCATTGACTACCTCTTTGATTCTGCAGCTATACTGAGTGATATTTTCTCCTTCTTTCATCCTTAGCTCATCAAACCTCCCTCTTAGGCTTTCTGCCTTGGCTCTTAGTACATTAGCATCTCCATGTACCAGCTTCAATTTATCCCTCATTTGCTTTTCAGAGGTGCGGGTTTTGACATCTTCAAACTCAGCATCGGAGAGTGAGGAAGCAAGCTCTATCATCATGCAATTATGCTCGTGTTTTTCTCTCAATTGCTCAAGTGTGTGAGGTCTTGTAGGCAGCACATATTCAGTATCAAGGTGTTGAGTAACATCATTACCAATACCTGATAGGTGGATTATTATTCTTCTTTGCCATGATGCAAAGTTGTCTTTATTCAATTTGGGCACATCTCGTTTGTTCATCTTGTGATCTTTTGCTTGAGTTGTTAAACTCCCTTTCTAAGCACACAAGCTCTGATACAAACTGTTAGAATAACTGAGAGGGGGGTGAATCAGTAGCCTCAAAAACAACCCAAAAACTTAGTATCACAATATTAAGCCTCTAGTTATCTTCAGTCCTACAAGATGAATGCCTTCAAACAATATTAACAAATAACTACTGCTCGGAGTTCACTGTTAAACCTTATTCTTACTGTTTACCGATTAGTAGTCTTTCATTTACCGAAAAATAATAAATTGCTTAGTGTATACCGATCAATCCAGAATTAGTTATGTGTAATGCAAAACACTAAGTAATGACTCATAAACACATTGAAACATGGATTCTTAACGTGGAAACCCTGTTAAGGGAAAAACCACTTGAGACCGGTAACCCAAAATTTTCACTCTTCTGAAGTGAGCTCCCTAAAGAGCCAACCCTGTTAAAAGTTACAAACACACTGTTAGGTGTGACCTTGTTAGAGGATTTAAATAGAATAGTTTGTCACTTGATATCGGGCATCTCTATGCTACCTTCTATGAACAAACCTTTCTGATTAATATGTATTTTCAATACTTTTGCTCCACTTCTTTCTGCTCGGTGATGTTGTGCTTCTTTGTTGCTCGGTGTACGCAGAAATCTTTAGCGCTTTCCTCAGCTTGATTGATCAAGACTATATGAAGTTGTTCTTCATTAGTTTCTCTCCAGCATCCTTTTTTCTATTCACTCCCCTAATTCATAATGAATTAGATTGTCTCTTTATAGACATGATATCATCGTTTCTCACTTCTTGATTTTCTTGTTCTTGACGTGATCCGCAATCTTAGCCAATCTTGATTTAAAGCATTTACTCTTGTTTTATCTCGTAGATATCTTCTTCCAACTGGATAAAACAGCTTTAAATCTTTTACTTATCTCTGGCTTTAACTTGTCGATGAAAACAATGTCAACAACCAATTAACTCTATCTTTAGCTCTTGCCAGCTAAGTATTTTGTCGTTTCTGAACTTCAGTTCATTTCGGTGTTTTAACTCTTGATAGCTTCGGTTAACACTTCAGTTCTCCTCGAGCATCTTTGTCGGGGTTGTCTGTCTGTCGAGGTTGTCTGTTTGTCGGGCATCACTGTGAAGTTCTGCTCGTCAGTAATCCTTGTGATTCTGCTCATCGGTAATGCTTGTCGATTTTCTTGCTCGGGCAACGCTGTGACTTTGCTTTCGGGTTTCTCTTTTCATCGGGTTCCACTAATCGTCGGTGTTTGTTGTCACTTAGTGAATGTTGATCTTTTATGCATTACTGAAAGCATAATCTTTATCTCTCTGATTCTCTAAAGTCTTTAACACATTGAATATAGCCAATCAGATTATATCAAGTTGACATCAATGACAATACAATCCATTAACTGATTTAATATCTTGTATTATCTTTCTGCATTTCGGTGATCAACTTAACATCTTCAAACGTTCAATCAATTATATGTCATCAATATAACCAGCTTCACAGGCCCATCCATGGAGCTGCATATTTCCTCAATATGGCATTGTGTTTCCGCAATAATTTCGAGGCAACTGAGGAGGTTCTTAGTGGCCTATATACAGTGGTACAAAAAAATTCTATTGATAGCTCAGCTACACTACACAAGATGGACGCATATAATAATGCAACAGGGGTGATTTTCACAAGCAAGATCTGCAAAGACACTCGAATAGAATTGCAACTAGGTAGAAATGTATGTTAAACTTAAGATTCTTAAGTTTATGGCTTATGCATTTTGATTTTATAATCTAGCCTTAAAGTTGGCAATGAGACTGGTTTTTTTTTCTTTTCCGTATTTCAGATAAATGGTGGCAAATGTGTGGGCCTACAACCCAAACCTTCAACAAATTTCATTTGCATATTGAGTCAGTCATTCAACGCTTTTGGACATGAGCACAACTGGAGCATGTTTGAGCACGTCCACTAGAAGAGGCGTAATAGATTGTCTGTGGAGAGGTTGAATGATCTAGTCTTTGTTCATTACAACCTTCATTTTAGGACCAGATAGTTTTTGGACACTGACTCCTCTCTGATCACTCTAACGAAGGTCGAATCCAAAGTCTGAGTGGCTCATTGAGTCTACCGATCTTGTCTTCACTGATGAGGACCTTGAGTGGGTTGACCAAGCAGACAGAGAGGTTGAGGCTGTGGGTATGGCAGAGGAGGAGGATAGAGCACGATCAGGCACAGTTGATATTGATCGGAGTGGCACCTCACAGGCAGAGACTATGGCTGCTCAATCATCCAGGACCTACCTTAGATGCCTTTGTAGGAAACAAACGAACTACTCTGAGGCTAAGGCTAAGCCAAAGCCAGAGCCATTGACTTATTTTTGTTTACATATGTTTGGGAACATTTGATGTCATGGATTTCATGGATTTTATATACATTTTACAATATTTATAATTCTATATATCTATGTTTTCTATTTCCTTTAGCTACAATTTACGTTTGTACTTATGTGATGGATGTATGTTTATGTATGTGATCATATTAGCTTCTATTTGATGATGTTATAGTGCCTTTAAGCTTTATTCAATAATGGGTGCATGAAATAAGTTTTAAATTGTTAAAAATCTCTAAATTTCAAGGGTTTTTTTAATTTTGCCGAGTCGTTGTCGAGTGACGAGTCAAGTCATTATTGTCGAGTCCGAGTCTGGGAACTTTGGTTTAAAGTAACAATATTTGTGTATTTCACGTATACTTGTTAGTGAAAATTGTATTTGTATATTAGAGAGGAGTAGAGAGCACAAAGTAAATCATTACTAGGAATTGGCTGAGAGAACATTGAAATCTTATGGCATTTTTTAGGAATCTAAACCTGCTCAATACCAAAATACTCAACACAAATTAAGCTTGTGTACTCTAAAATTGAAAGAGTAAGCTGAGGAAGACTCACTCTCCTAGGACATTCTATCCACTCTTTGTTTGTGACTAGCCTACAAGACCCAAATTCTTGAAACCTCACTTATTCCACCATTAATTTCTACTTTTGCTTAGCCTTCACTTGCACTACTACTACTATATATTTGTACTATATATTTGTCTTAAAGGACTTTTATAATTAGTTACCTTTTACAGCCTTTGCCTACTATCATCTTTCCACGTATCTTGCATACTGTATAAGTCCTTGGTCCACCATAAAGCATTGTTATCTTCTACTGACTTTGTTTGGGCTCAATAGCATTAACATCCTTGTCTGTGGCATTACTCTTAAGATCACCCCTCTCTAATATATCTCCTAATAATGTTGTAAATATGTTGTAAACATGGTCACAATTGTGATATTGCTATCAGGATTCAACTGTGTAGTTTTTGAGTCAAACTCATTGACCCATAATTCATGAGTAGTGGTTCACATGAACCCATCTCTCATGAGAATGAATGGAACACTTAGCAC
>MU223802.1:875897-886019 GCA_018584345.1 Thuja plicata | reverse complement strand
CATGAGAGATGGGTTCATGTGAACCACTACTCATGAATTATGGGTCAATGAGTTTGACTCAAAAACTACACAGTTGAATCCTGATAGCAATATCACAATTTGACTTGCTGTGGAAAAATATCTCCCAATGGTCACAATTGACAAAGATCTTGAAAGAAGATGTAGTGCCTTATTGTAGGCAAACTATCCAGCAAGAATCTGACTTATTTTGTTATGGCCAAGCTACCCTACGTAGAAATTGTAGGCATGTTATTCTCTCAAGTTATTCTCAGAAATATTCAGGTACAAAGCTATACAACAGATACTTAAAAACTTGGGTGAGCTCACTCTTCCCATTGTATCTAATAGCCTGATCCATTCACTCCTCTTGTGCTTACATATTCAGGTCATTGTCGATGGTTATTGTAAACCAGCTTCTGCTTCCATTAAACTTCAACCTGACCAAATTTTCGACAAGCAACAGCACATAAAATATTTGCTACATAATTGTTATATCACCAAGAATGCTATATGCAACGCTGCAACCACATACCATGAATATGATGTAGGAGAAAAAAGCGCGCAAAGTTTTTATTGCAAAAAGATAGAACAATGCTTGTGCTTGGTATAGTGAGGCCCTGTGATATTACTATTACCATCTTCACCATGACATCTGATTTGTTCTTTGTAAAACACTAGTCCTTCATTAAAGACACAATTGACCTGATTGTTCAGAATTAAAAGTGATAAACAGTTACAAAGACCTGATTGTTCAAAATTAAAGTGATATACAGTTACAAAACCTAGGCTAACAATAAATTAATCAGCAATATAACAATGCATCTTATATTTTATTGAAGGAGCAAAAAAGAAACAATTATAATTATATGGAAAGTACAAGAATAAAATTAACAGCCCCTAAAGTTATTAAGTCCGTCTCCGTTGACGTCTACGACAATCAAAACAATCTGAGCCAGTATATTTTTGGTAGCTTACAGTTTTGCTCTTATGTAGTCGGTCAGGAGACACGTTCAATTCTTCGACAAGTATCTTATGGAATATTTTATTCTCCTCCTTTAGTTCTTCAAGCATTTTCTGATGCCTCAAAAGCTGACCACACAAAAGATTTTCGTGCAATTTAGTCAACATGTTTAGTACCAAACCAAAGACACGTCATGTATGGGAAAAAAAGGGCCATAATGGGTGACTAAAACTTTCTTAAGTACTAGAAATAAAGGGAATATAAGAAAATCTTACCATTTCCAAAACCTTGTTTTCTGACTGCAATTCCCCTACCTAAAATCACCACGCACCAGAATCAGCAGTAACAAATTATCGAGCAAACTAATACTGGACAAATAAATAGACTCTATTCATTCAAACAAAATCAACTTCGTACGAAAAGTTAATCAACTATAGTTCAACAAGCTGACATCACATATTGCCACATACATTAAAGACGGGAAGATATAAAATAAACTTGTCGTTCTCAATGACTTGCTATTGTTTACTGTAACGATGGAAAATACAGAGAAAATAAATTAGTTACATGTTATATTCGGATATGTAAAACTCAATAGTCAACTCACATTTCAGACTTTGTGGCTTGAAAAATTATAAGGGCAACTTCAGCATTGAAAAAATCAAGGTTACCTAGGACAGATGGTATGAAGGCTAAGTTACCAGTCTTGGTATTGGTTCTGTTGATTTTATTATAGTTGTAGTTGGAATCCACAGGCCGACATAGACATCACAAAGGTTGTGATTATATTATTATTGTGAGATAATTATATTATATATTATTATTATTATGTGATAATAATAATTATTATATTGTATAATTATTATATTATATGATAGTATAATAATTATTATATTATATTAACAATATAATTATTATATTTAACTATATTATAATTTGATATATTCATATTATATTATATTAAAACAATAATTTAATATATAATTATATTAATATATATTATTAAGAGAGGCGTCCCATCGTGAAAGGGCACCTCTTGCATATATATTATGAGATGTGTGATCTCATTAGAGACAATAATTCAATAAAAAATATGTGCAGATTAATATATTTCAGGATGCTTGGGGGAGATGATAGATGTTAGTCTTTGGTAGGGAGGGCAATGATTATGCTCGTGGTTAAACGAGCCTAAAACTAACATGGTGTCAGAGCGAGTTCCCTCCCAACCTGGCAATGATATTATGGTTGCTTATCTGTGCACGATACTGTGACTCGCATTGGAATAACGTGTGGCTGCGATAAACAAAATGTGCAGAATGAAAATTATAAAGCCACTAGTATCCAAGGGAGCAATGTCGGGAGTTCAATACTAAGCATCGGTAACGTTCCAGTGATATATATCTACACATGTTGATATTAGTGTTGCTACTAATATAGGCGGGGCTATAATACAACTATGGATATAGTTCAGAAGTCGTCGTCCTTGACCAGGCACCGATCATTGTAATCTTCAACAAAGTTCACGTAGGCATAGTCATTGATGATAGAAATAGGAGAGAAAACATTGGTTGATGCAACACAACCGACATCACATACTCTAGCAATGTTTCTAGTGTGGAGTATTGTAGCGAGAGGAGACTTCCCTGAGAAGAGCTTTAAGGATCCGCAAGATGCAAAGGCATTACATCATGTCTATGGTGTTGACGTTCATCAACTGAGGATAAGCAAGTGATCGATGACGAATACCAACTGTGGAAGTCATCCACGAACTTATCCCAGATCGCTTGGTTCTGCAATCTATATGTATTGAATCCTCTAAAGGATGGTGTGAACAAGAATATGAATGCGCCATCTAAGTCGCACCCTAACAGTGAAAGGAGTGGTAACCATGAAGCTCTTCGAATAGCTTATATTGATGAGGTCAAAACTGGAAGAGAAACTACAGAGTATTATTTAGTTCTGGCCAAATATGGCTCATCACTGCAATGAGAGGTGGAGGTCTACATGGTGAAGCTACCTATGCCACTAAAAATTGGGGAAGGAAAACCAAAAAATCAAAATCATGCTCTGATTTTTTTTAAGAGAACTGATGCATTGTAGACAATTGGTATGAATCAAGTAAATTATTTCGAAGAGGTCCTCAAATGCAAAACTTGTTACAGGAGGTCACAAACTATTATGGCCTCTGAAAGCCTTCTATACTAGGTGTCAAAGAAAATATGTTCACATGATCAATTTCTTCTCTTGCTTGGTTCATGTCGTCTCAAGAGACGAACTTTTGTTACCCTTGGTCAGCGTGTACTTGCAAATCCTTTGAAGATTAGGATGCACTATGGTCATCCAGATGTTTTTTTGATCGCCTGTGTTTCATAACTCATGGAGGCATGAGTAAGGCTCCAAAGGTCATAAACATTAGCGAGGATATATTTGAAGGCTTTAACTCCACTCTACGCGGAGATACTGTGACACATCATGAATACATTCAGGTAGGCAAGAGAAGTGATGTTGGTCTAAACCAGATTTCCATGTTCGAAGTTAAGGTTGCTAGTGGCAATGGTAAGCAAGAACTGAGTAGCGATGTCTAATGGCTAGTCTATGCATTTCTTTAGGGTTGTGCTACAGACAATGTAGCACTTGGAGCAGTTATCAACCAGCAATTCCTCATACAGCTTGGTATCTTCACAACTCTTCCAATGATCACAGAAAATACAATAGAGCATAGGTTCCTTTCAGTTGTAAGTGGACCATGCCAGATGATGAGAGTCTCTTGGAGCAAGATATCTTCCATGATTGAGACAATGTGAGTAGGGTATGATTGCTTAATAGAGGGAGCAGCAAGAGGACCTGCTTCAGTTGACATCCGAGGATCTTGGTCATATTGGTTCAGAGGGAGTCTGACTAACCTACAATGGCAACCTTGGATGAGAAGGTCAGGAGGTTGATGTTAGTACTTAGAGTTTCAAAGGGAGCCACATCATCATGAAGATCTACTTAATGCATTCTTCTGTGTGAGGGAGAAGTTCGACGTGCAAGGCCTTGTTAATGCATTTCTTCCTCTTTGAAGAGAAACTTGAGGTGTAAGCCCTTATCACCACCCTCTGATATGGATCATGGTGGATGTCATGTGTGTGACGCCATGACAACACCACGTGAGAGTCTATGATGATTTTCTTGTACTTGTGTGTTTGCCCTCTTAATGAGCCATGGTGAATATCATTGTGAGGTGACGATCTCACAATAATGGTTGATATCTCGTGAGGTGACATTTATGGATAAGCCATAATGGTGGATATCACGTGAGGTGATATTTATGGAAAGCCATAATAGTGGATATCACGTGAGGTGACATGATATTTATGGAAAGTTGTAAAGGTGGAGACATTGTCAGGTGATATCTATGGATAAGCCATGATGGTTGATATCACAAGAGGTGATATCTTTCCACATATGGATGTAGCCATTGTGGTCAATCATTACAATAAGGAAATGTAATTTGTAAAAATGTATTCCTTCCTAGCTAAGAGGGAGTGTTGAAGGTAGCGTCGGGAGGACGAACCTGAAGGCATCTGATCCTCTCAAGTGATGCATTTGAGACAATGGTCGATTATCTATTATCAAGAAGGATTCCTCCCTAGCCAAGAGGGAGTGTTGATTTTATTATAGCTGTAGTCGAAATCGATAGGCCGACATAGACATCACAAGGATTGTAAATTATTATTGTGAGATAATATTATTAAGTGATAATATAATTATATTATAATATATATAATTATTATTATTATATGATTATTATGTGATAATAATAATTACATTGTATAATTATTATATTATATTGACAATATAATTATTATATTTTACTATATTATAATTTGATATATTAATATTATATTATATTATTATATTATATTGACAATATAATTATAATATTTAACTATATTATAATTTTTTGATATATTAATATTATATTATATTATTATATTATATTGACAATATAATTATTATATTTAACTATATTATAATTTGATATATTAATATTATATTATATTATATTAATATATATTATTAAGAGAGGCGTCCCTTGGTGAAAAGGCACCTCTTGCATATATATTATGAGATTTGTGATCTCATTAGAGACAATAATTGAATAAAAAACATGTGCAGATTAATATATTCCAGGATGCTCGAGGGAGACGATAGATGTTCGTCTTTGGTTGGGAGGGCAATGATTATGTTTGTGGCTAAACAAGCCTAAAACTAACAAGTTCAAGTTTGGATTCATGGGTTCAATCAAAACAAAAATAGGGGTTGGGTTTGTTAATACAAAAACATTAAAAAATAATAAACACATACATATTTGCAGCAGTAGTTAAGTTCAAAATACACCACCCATAATGTTTACTGTTATATCTGATAAATTAAATACATGAATTAATAATAGAAATGAGAACGCATACCAATATTGGATATCTTTGTTTGCACATGAAATTATTACAGCGTAGAAAACCAGATATGATCGGTCAAGGATTACAGTCAATTCGTCTCCATCATTCCCTTTCCTTGATGATACACAATGTATTTATAGGACCCAACGGTTGCCAAGAAGAACACAATTGTCAACCAACTGATGCTTATAACTACCCAAGGCCGGCAATTAATACATAGTCGATGACCAATATTATCCAACATAACAATAGACATTGTACGCTCACTAAATCCCACTACCCCTGCCCCCAGCTCCTTCTAGTAAAAAAAAAAGAAAGCAAAGTTGTTTTCCAAACGGCGAAGACTGATAATGATAAACAATGACTAATGTTATGCATAGTCAAAAATTATCTTCTCCCCAACTATGCTCTCATACTATTATTATGACACGTTATCTTATATTATATAACAAACAAAACCACCATTTTAATAGTCAAAAATTACTCAAACTCGAATGTCATGATATGTATTAAAGTTGAAAAAAAATGATGTCAAGTGTCAACAATCAGCCATCATTGATACTAAATCATATAGGCATTCAAGAATATCGTCAACCAATCGATGCTTATAACTACCCAAGGCCGACAATTAATACATAGTCGATGACCAATATCATCCAACATAACAATAGACATTGTACGCTCACTACATCCCTACACCCCCACCCCTTTTCCCAAGAAAAAAAAAAGAAAGCAAAGTTGTCTTCCAAACGACAAGTAAAAATTAACATGAGGGAAGACTAATAATGATAGACAATGACTATTGTTACGAATAGTCAAAAATTATCTTCCCCACTTATGCTCTCATACTATAATTATGACAGGTTATCTTATATTATATAACAAACAAAACCACCACTTTAATAGTCAAATATTACTCAAACTCAAATGTCATGATATGTATTAAAGTTGAAAAATAATGATGTCAAGTATCAACAATCAGCCGTAATTGATCAAAAATCATATGGACATTCAAGAATATCATCATCACTATCCATAATAGACGTAGGTAGTGGTAATTTAGAAGAACCACAAACAGTTGATTGTGCTTTATTAAGTGGATGGAGTATGCGTTGCAATTCCTCTCAAATGTTGATGAACTAGCATCATTAAGACATAATTGGAGACTTGGAGATAAAAATTTTGAAAAAATAAATTATAAATTTAAAATATAACTGATACTTAGAAGATAAAAGATTTTTTTTTTAAAACGTACTTGCGAAAAAAAAATTGATCACAAGAGGTTGTAGGTGTGTGAATGGATAGCCAAGGAAGTAACGTCCTATAAGCATAAAACTTATACTTGTCCCAAAGAGCATCAAGAATAGAGTTGCCAGAGGATGTAAAATCCATGATTTCAACCCTCACTGCATCCCGCGTGTCACGATCAATGAAGAGTCTAAGAAGTGCTACCTTCACTGATTTCAACATCACTAGATGGGGTAACTCTTCTTGCAACAAAAAGGAGCTCAGCACTAAATATCTAGGTCTTGACAGAAAGCCAAGAAGATGTAACAAAGTGTTACTTCTATTCCATCTATCTTCAATGATTTAGTGTAGTTTGAAGAATTTTTCTTCAAGATCATGTTTTTTTTTGCATTTATGATAACTTTCATCTTCTCAATCATTGAGTAGATGCCATCATATACCTCATCAAAACAAGGCCTATCCATCTTAGTATAATGGATCATGCTCAATATGGGCTCAATGAAACTGAGGAGAACATGATCCCACCAAATGTCACCTGGGATCAGTTTGCCTCTATATGGATCAATGAGGGTTGATGACAATAGTAGGAAGTGTCTCATGAACCTTCACAAGTCATTTCAACACAATTCTATCAGTTGGGTCTCAACAACTTGTTTAGAAATATTACAAAAAAATAAATTAAATTTAAATTTAAAAAGTTTACAAAAGTGAAACATATTTATTATTTAACATACCCCCCACCAACTCCAATTTCAGAAGTGTTCAGAATACGCCTTGTGACATATGGTGTATTTGGAAATGTATGTCAAGAAGGTAAGATGAAAACATTATTGACAAGTTTGCCATATGGATGATTGGAACACGTTTTCATTGATGAGGAAGTTTGTCATTTGTGTCAAAGGCATATTAGTGTATTGTCATCGTTAATGTCAAAGGTGTATGAGCGATAGCATTGGTTTGATTGTCACTAACATCGAGAAGTTCATAAGCCACTAACCAAAAGACGGATTGGTAACTTACAAGAATACAAGGGAAGTGGGAAGAGTAAGATATTCTTGGATGAACGATGGTTGAAAATGATAGTCTTCGAGACAAAGATAAGGCTACTATTAGATGCCAACATGAGCATGGAGGCAATGTCATTATGGTGTTTCCCTCCCTACTCTTGACTACCTTGAAGATGAATTTGCTAAAAAAGAAGTTTTGGATTACAATGATTCAAATATAAAAATTTGTTTTATTTCAAGCAAGTGGTCAATGTTATAAACAGGAAAGCAGCAAACCAAAGACAACGAGCTTAGTTACAGATAAATTAAACAAATATTATGTTTATTTCAATTTCCAGCACATGTCAACTACCCACAAATAAACTGATTGGCAATTAGAAGGAATCATGGATTGGTGAATTCTATGGGTTAATGATTGAAAATTGTCAAAGATAAGTGTGGCACTGTTGTTGTATCCTTTGTGGTGATGTGGACTATTAAGAATTAAGTGGAATAGAGGAGTCAAGATTTATGGGAAGAATCTAAGGTTTGTCATGCAAATTTAGCTTCCCATGGTTCATAGTCTTTATTGTTGCAAGTATAAACCATGGTCGATAGTTTATATTTTGGCATGGCATGAATCAAACTAAAGAAGACAAATCTATGCACTCAGCAATAATATTCTAAAAAGAAGATTAAGAATATGATAGCCGATTTTATAATTAAAAGATTAATAACATATAGAAATAAAATTATATAAATTCATAGCAAAAGTGATGGCCAACTCTATATGGTAGTCGACTACGTCTCCATTAAAGGTTGCCAATGTGTTTATGTTGATAAACATTAAGGTGGTGGTTCATGTTTAAGTTAATAAACATTAAGGTGGTGGCCGATTTCTATACAAAGAGGTGTGATTTCATTATTTAGTATTTTAAAGAGACAACTCTCTATGTTAAACAAGCGGATTAGTGAAGAATAAGACATGTCTCTTCAAGGAATGACTATTCCAAAAGGCATGAGCTTTAAAAGATACATATATAGAGATTAGAAATGAAAGTGAAAGGTGTTGGGTGTTGAGTTATAACACCATCAAGTAAATACACCAAGGACAGTCATATACAAGAATGTAATTGCAGATTTGTGAAGGATATAAGAAGAGAATGTGTGAAGGATGTGTTTCTCAATGTAATGCATATTGAGAAGAAAAGGATATAGAAATTATTGCATCAGATTTGTGAAGACTTTATGAGATTTGTAAGGAGGATCTCATGCAGAGATAAAGCAGATTTTGGAGCAGCCTCGTGAAGGTTGGAGAAAAACTATGGCAGATTTATAAGAGTTTTATGAGGAGATTGTAATCAGTTTTCTGGCAGATTCATTGTCACCATAATAGCAGTTTGAAGAAGAGAATTTGTGGAAAAAAATTATATCCAACATCCATTGTAGGAGCAACATATATAAGGTGGAAAGTTGAATCAGGGGTTACCCCATGTCAACCTGTGGCTGCTTAAATGCAATTTCTGCTTAATTTTAAGTAGCTGGAGTGTTCCCGTCCAATTTTTTAATTACAAGAAAAGGATAAATTGAAATATTTCCCCTATTTTACTACAGCAAGTGTTGCTTAAAAAATGAAAATTTGCTTTGAAAAGCGGGGGCCTGGAATTAAGCAGCAACTGCTTATTCGGAAGAATGATATGTGGCTCCACAATTTTTTTCCATCTTTTTTATTTGTCTCTGATTTTTCCTCCAACTTTATCTAAAAATCATTATTGAAGGTTTTTGTTTAGAACTAAAATTTAAGATTACTGCTTATTTATAAGCAGCAAAATTTGTCACTAATGAGGCCACCAGCTCCACAAATTTCTGCCTAAAAAATTAGCAGTGCCTGCTAGCAAAATAACCTTAGCAGCCGCATGGGGACCACCCCTTAGTACCTCTAAATGAATAAGGGGTTGGTGCCTCTAGTAGGTTGAGCCTACAAACTTTGTAAAAGAGGATTTTAAGTTAAAAGGATTTATTTGCCATGGTTTTCTCCTGTTACGGTTTCCGTGTATATCTTGTGTTCTATTTGTGTTACATGATAGTTAGATCTCATGTGAATGTTAATCTGCAATGACTATGCTTTGAGATTAAGATATATGCTTATGATATTATGTTGAAAAAGTAAAAGTTTGTTGTTATACTGATCAGAGTAACAAGAATCGCGGCGATTCGGCGATCCGACTCGACCTAGCCGATTTTTTTTGAACCAAAATCGGAATCGGCCGATTTCTACCGATTTTTTGGCAAAAATCGCATGAATCGCGATTCATGGCGATTTTCACTGTCGTGAATCGGCCGCGGCAGCTTAAAGTGGACTTAAAAAATTAAAAAAAAACACAAAAGTTTTTTATTGTTTGTTTGCTTATTTGCTTTGGTTATAACCCTAAAAGGGCTTCTATTTCATTTGTATGAGTTAAAGTGAGGGAAAGTGAGAGAGAGG
>MU223802.1:834970-863433 GCA_018584345.1 Thuja plicata | reverse complement strand
CAAAGATGGACATCAAAACTATGGCACAGAAGCATCCGATTTTGTGGTGGAAATGTCATGGATCACAGAGGTCAAAGATTAGCAAAATTGCCATTCGATTTCTATCTCAGGTTTGTAGTTCCTCATCTTTAGAACCTATTCAAGTTTTTAAATTAAATTTTTTACTGTTTTACTTTTCTGATTTAAATTTTTTCTCACAAGGACCATTTGTTTTCTATCTCAAGTTTCTAGTTCCTCAGCTGCAAAGAGGAACTGGTCTACTTATAGCTTCATCCACTCTATTGAGAGGAACAGACTTACCTCTAAGAGAGCGGAGAAGCTAGTTGCTGTACACAGTGTCTTGCGTATCGTAGATCGCAAGACACGCGTGTACAAAGAGAGCCCAGCAACACGATGGGATGTAGATGCAGAGGATCCATCTCATATTGATGAGGACGAGATTGCAGTAGAAGCCGATGTAGGGCTAGTTGGTGTTCCTTTGGCGGAACTTGACCATGAGGAGTCTGATAGTTCTAGTGATGAGGACTTTGGCTTCGGGGATGATAGTTCTAGATCTCTCTTGCATTTATATTGAGGGTGAGGCAAGGAGAGACATGTCCCTTCATGGGACATGTCTATTCATTATCATGTGATTAATATAATCATGATTGATTATGTAACTACATTATATATATATATCATTATTATATTAATTTCTCCTAATACTATTTTAGATATATATCTATATATATTATATCTCACATAATAAAATATATATATATATATATATATATATATATATATATTATCATAGGATTTATCCGAGAGAAGCTACAAAACATCAACAATATATACTAATACACACACATATACTTACCAGTATATGATTTTTCTCTATCAGTCAACACTCACACTTCTCCTTTTAAATCTGCATGTATTCCTTATCGAATCTGTATATATCTTACACATATTCTGCACTTATTCCTCGTGCATGGACTGCATATATTCTTCAATACAGGTCTGAAGCACTCTTCATAATTAACTGCCCTATATCTGCTCTATATCAGAAATATATCTTATTCAATGCCTGCTCTCAACTTGGTGGGTGTCTCTATCTTATCTTCACACTTAAATACAACACACACTTCTCTCAATCATTCCCACTATCAAATCTGATATGATCTCTCCATTTACAACCCTCTTAAAATCAGGTCTATAATTAATAGTCTTTAAAGCACATACTCTACACACGTCACACTTCATTTTCAAATCTGCCATGTGTATGCTCTCAGATACCTTCATAAATCTGCTCTAGAGTGTTCACAAAGTCTTTATATATCTACTTAAGAATTCTCCATAGCTCTACCCATACAAAACCTTCACAAATCTATGTTAATTCTTCATATTATCTACTTGTGATGAACGACTTTCTTTTATTTTTGATTCTCACAAACTCTTTTATTCCACGCACTATTCTCAACTCTCATTTGATGTGCCTTTTATACCTTCAAGTTTTTTAATGAAGGGAGACATTTCTTCATATCAATCTTTTCATGAGTAGAATCTTCTCCTTGCAAACTAAACCTTTGCAACTTAATAATATTTTCTTCATAATGAATTGCATTGTTTGGAGTCTAGACAAACAAATTGCACCACTTTAAAATGTTATTAATTTCATTTTATGAATCGTTATTTTAAGGTAATTATTCCTCCTTTATTTATCGCTGTTTTATCATCATATAGTTGCACCCTTAATAGGTAATTTAGACCAAACCTTTATAGTTAATTACTCATCTCCATGCATTGTTGTCCATAAATGTTGATCACATTAACTCGTCTTTAAACAAATCTATTCCTTTTCATAACAGATCGCTGTCTAAAATGTTTATTGAACATAAGCTTTGTTTATTATTTGGATTGTTACTTTATACTTTTGAAGGGCACACAAATATTCTAGGGGGGTGGTGGTGAATCAGTATATTAACAAATTTTATCCTTTCAAAACAAGATTAAATAATACTAATGCCTTTCCAAAAACTTAATCAACGGTGAACACATATGCAAGCTTTAGCAAATAAAGACACCAAAGAACACAAAAAAAATTGCCTGGAAACCATAATGGGAAAAACCACACCAATAAATGCTTGTATATGAATATTTCATTTTACAATGTTTGTAGGCACCAACTCCCACAACTGAAATCGCAGGCACCAACCTACTAGAGAGACTAATATCACCTTTAAGAAGCACCAACTTCCAAATTGAAACTAGGTTCCACCTTGAATGTTTCTGTCTCAACGGATGATGGCCAATTTGATCCTTTCACGTCTTCTTCTTATTCATATATATTCTCCGTAAAATCTAATCACAACTCTGATTTTGGATTATGTAAATCTTTCCTTCACAAGTCTGATCTTGAATCCTTGCTTTAGGACTGCTTTAGGTCTGCTCTTAATTTTTCTTACAAATCTGATCACAACTTCTTCATATACATTTTTGCCTTAATGTCTGCAGTAGTAAACTCAGATCTGCTCATGAAAACTTTATACATATGATAAAAAATAATCCATAAATCTGATCATAAACTCTTCATAAAATCTGCTCATGTTCTTCAAATAAACTTGCACATATTTCTCATATAATTCTGCATATGTTATTCAAGATGAATCAGGAATATTCTTCATATTTTCTGCTCTTGATCTGCTCTTCTTCAAAATAATATTCTATTTCTTTCCACACTTTCTTGATAAATCTACAAATGAACCCTTGAGATCTGTTCCTCGTATGCTAGTGTATAAGTGATATGTTTACTTTATTTTACACACACTTCTTACCACTATTCTTCATCTCTATTTGCACCTTTATCTCCTAAAATTCATACCTTTTGGAATAGCTATTCCCTTGAAGAGACATATTTAAATCCTTTACTAATCACTTCTTTTTAATCAACATAGAGAGCCATCTCTTCAATATAATAATTGTTTGTTTAATGAACACACACCACCAAAATCGTTTATTTCCATGTAGATGAGTTTCACGTATTAGCAATATGAAATAGCACCTTTTAAAGAGTGTTTTAACTAACAAAAACAAACCGCCAACTTTGATATTAGTCAACATACCTTTTGAAAATGGCATATAAAACTTTTATCCAAATCGTGCCTTTTGGAGAATTTGCCGTTTACTTGTATTAAAATATTAGTAATTATCTTATTAATTTTTTGCTTTATTCAATTTTGTCTTTTCACTGTTTTGTCAATTTGAGCTATCTTGTCCTTTTCTGGGTTTTGTCTTATATAGTTTTCTGTAGGATATTTGATTGTTAATTCACCTTTTCCTTTCTTTCGTTTTTAAGTTTAACAAAACATATCTGCCCTGTATCTTTAATTGCTATTAATAATTAGATTGCTGCATAAGTTATCTCTGTGTTTATTCTTTTCAATCACTGTTTTAATGAGAATCTGAATTTGCTTGACAATTGCTATGTATTAGGAATTTTTGGAATATTAATAAGTTGGTCATTATGGCTCTTTGTCTTGGTCATCAGAAGAATCAACAAGTATAGTCATATGCCTTCAAACATCTTAGACATCAATCTTTGCATTACCAAATCCATAATCTTCTATCTTTAACAATGTTCTTTTGAACTAAATATACCTTCAAAGTTCAAACACTCCTTATAACAGGTGAATTTATAAGATAGATCCTAATCAATCAAATGATGTTATTGCATTCTTGGAATCTAGTAAGCATGTCGAAATATCCAATATAGCAATGAGATGATACTTCCAAACATGTAATTTGTTAATTATTTCCATCATGTTAAGTCTAAATCTTTATATAAATACAACCATATGTGTTTCCCTTGTAATTTCTTTTGACATCAATGACGAAATCTAACAATCTGCAACAATTGTCTACATGTACAATTTCCAAACGTTTGTATTTGTGTGTGTGTATCCTTGTCATCAATGACAACATTTCCAACAACTTTTAACTTCGAGTGCCACCTTTACTTATAGTTTAATCGCTTTTAATTTCCAGCGCTCACTCAGATAGGACGATATATGGAGAGCTTCATTTGGATTGATGAGAATCAACCATCTTCTCGCATACTAATCGCTGCTTTTTAAAAATTTTAATTTACTTCTCGCACACGAATTGCTGCTACAATGATCTTTGTCTTGCATCGCTACAAAGAATGCCTTCATTTTATATTGTTGGCTTATAAAATTTTCTCTGCTCATTATGATAAATCGCTGCCTTCTAACATATAATTCTCTTTTACTATTATTTTTTTAATTGGCTTTAGGAGTCATTCATCTTTAATTCTTCATTCTCAACATTTAAAATATACAATCTCTGCAATCTTCATATCGTAATTATAGCCATTCCAATCTTCAATTATTGTTGTAAAGTTCATATGTTCTTTTGAATTCCATGTAATAGTATTATTCCTTGTGTGCATCATTATCTTCTCTTTGACATTAATGATCTCATCTTTTGACCTTTGATATTAATGACTCTGTTTTCTCCCTTTTGTCATCAATGACAATATGTAGCAATCTTGTTCATCTTCTCACTTTTGACAAAAAATCTCAATTGTCATCAATGATAATGATGACAACGTTTTAATCACTCTTACACATACAACCTTACTTTTGACATCAATGACAAAATCTAATGATTACAACTAAGTGCCCTTGATATCAATTACAATATTTCCAACACTCTATGGTACAGGTATGGCTGATATAGCCTTATATTCTGACTTGTTCCTTTTTCCATCTAGATATAACCCTATATTCTGACTTGTTCCTTTCAACATCTAACATACTCTACAACTCTGCACAAACTTCGTTACATCTGGCTGCAGCTGTGGCCAATAATAATGCTCACTAACAAAAGCAATGGTCTTATCTCAACCAAAGTGGCCAGCCAATCCTCCACTATGCTTCTTCTTAATTGTGTTCTCCCCCATGGAATGCTTTGGAATGCACAACTAGCTTCCTTTAAATAATATACCATCTTGGATTATAAAATCCAACCACCTGGTCCTGTCTAAAGTAACAGGCTCCATGCAAGCTCTCCAAATCTCTCCAAAATCAGGATTCTCCGTATACAAACTCTTGAGTTTGTGAAACCCAATAACTTTGGTTTGCATCTTTGTCAACAAATTTCGCCTTCAACTCAAGGTATCTACCAATCTGTTAGACGTTCCACTCTTGTGCTTCAAAACAATAGTGTAACTCTACAAAAAACCAACCCATCTCAAATGTCTTTGATTCATTTTTCCTTGAGTATTCAAATACTGTAAAGCTTGATGATCATAAATAAAACAAACTCTTTCGGCAAAAGATAATGTACCCGTTTCTTCAATGCCAGAACTGTAGCATAAAACTCATGATCATAAATAGAATATTTTCCCTTTGATCATTCAACTTTTCACTGAGATAAGCAATGGACTTACCTTCTTGACTAAAAACAGCTCCAATGGCATTGCCACTAGCATCACAATCTACTTGAAATAACTTATTATAATTAGGAAGTGCCAAAACAAGTTGCTTTGTAACCTTTTGTTTCAACAAATCAAAACACCTTGTTGCCCAATACTCCATTTTAATTCTTTCTTGTCTCCTCTCATTGTTTCAGTTAGAGTTGCACAAATACTACTAAAACCTTTGATAAACTTTCATTAAAAACTTGCCAAACCATGAAAAGATCCCAAATTTATATCATTTTGTGGGTTAGGCCATTCAGAGACATCCTTTACCTTTTCTGGATCCATTCTAAGACCATCTGCTAAGATAACAAATCCCAGGTACACCAACTATTTCTTCACATAGGTGCACTTCTTGAGGTTAATCAACAATTTTTCTACTCTTAACTTTCCATAGACCTTACGAATATGCATCAAATGTTCCTCCAATGTCTTACTAAAAATCAATCCAATGTAACATGTTAAGCTATGTCCTTTGTAGCAACCATGGGTGTTTAAATCATGACAATCAATATTGCTCTTTAGGAACATCAATAGGACTTCTCTATGATGCTTTTTTGTTAGAGCCTTACAAAATGCTCGCTAAAATTTACAATTAATATTACAATCATGATGGGCCCTTAGATGAGAAAGAAACACAACTGGAACATATCTACAAGAAATTAAGGACTGAACTAGAGACTTAAATAACCACATATTGTCATTGTTACACAAATGAAACCCCAAAAGGGGGCTTGGTTCATGTCAATGTGCTCATACACATTACAACTTACGTTTAATTGATTTTTCTAAGTTAGAATTTTTGTCAAGCAAATAAACAAAATAAGTGTGGATAATAACATGAATATCCAAACCTACAATTAGGCCTTAGTCTTTAGATATACTAGTGTCAATCTTAGCTGAGTTTAATCTAGGCCTTAATTAACTATCTGCACAGATTATTCCATAGTTGAGTTTACTAAGCTTAACTATGGCGCCTTTGATCCAAAAGGAATCAGTAGATTAGCAATTTTCCATGGGGACAAGTCCTTAGAAGCCAGGGTGAGATCCCAAACATCCAAGGTCGTCGAACTTCATTCATAAAAATTTTGAAGGGTAACATTTTAAGGAAGAAAATGCTAAAGACCTAAAAAGGGGGGGATTGTTATTGGAAATGTAGCCCAATATAATTGACTTTTTTAAATTTAAGCTTCTTTTACATTGTTCGCGTTCATTTAATATCCATCCTTGAAACCTCATCCCCACATCCCCATCTCGGGAATTCAAACATCATTAAGTAGTGACATCAGCTAGCATAGTCACTAAATTGTTCTCATGAAGACACTCCCACATACTAGACTCTTAGGACTCACTTTGTAAGAAAAACAAATGAAAAAGAATTGGAAAGACAAATTGTCAAAGCAAAAGAAAAAGAAAATTCCTTCAAGTAGCATAGGTGATTAAGAGTGCTGATGTCATATTGAAAAACTGAAATATTGGTAGATTTGGCCCTAGTTGAGAGAGTCAACCATATCGATTAGAGTTGAATCTGTCAGTATGCAAATAGGGTACAGAGAACAGTTTTGTCTACAGTCAAAATTTGTCTCTGATCAGAAAAAACACTGAGTCCACGTGCTCAAAGGGAGATGTAACGTATGGTATTCAAGTGTTTCAGGTTCTAGAGGATATTGAGCTTCTCTCCAAAGCTTTTACGCAACTCTTATTCTCTAATACCTCCAAAAGAAGCCCATTATCAGGTTCTTTGATGGGGGCAGCAACCCGGGACACAGAAGAACAATAACAAAAGAACAAACAACACCTTCTCTATTATCTGATAGAAGAGATTTCTATTACATTAACATTACAAACTAGAAAATCAAACTACATACCACACATGCTGAACACTAGACAGTTTACAAAAACTCTGGAAAACCCCTTGTTCCACAATCCAACCTTCTCCCCAAAAACTGCCTTCCAACCTTGAAGATGGGTCCCAAATAACCTATTTTTCGGTTTTAGAGCCAAAATTGAAATTTGAATTTTTCAAATTTGGCAGTTGGGCACCAAAATAGAGAATTTGAAATACAAATCTGAGCCAGATTTGAAAACAGGGCAGTTCCTAAAAAATTGTCCGAATTCCGGAAGGCATAATTTTTTATCCAAGCGTCTGATTGACGAGTCGTTCGAAGTGTCAGAAAGCTCTCTGAGCGAACTACGCCCTTATAGACAAGCTACGCCTATTACCCTATTTTCAAGGCCCTACGAGACCATTCAAAACTTAAAACCTTAATAACTTTCAAACGGTGAATGATTTTGACCTAATTCTTTCGCCAAAGTGCTTAATTTTCCATTTTCAAGCTTCCCTTAAATTTTTATCCCCATTAGCTTTCAGTTAAAACTAACTAAAAATAGTAGGTTGACCCAAAAATGTAGTAATGGAAATCTAAGAGTTGGAATTTCTAATTCGCCAAAATGGGTATCCAGAAATGAAATAACATCAAACACAAACTAGCAGCAAGAGGTATTTTTGGGTGATGTAGGATTTCCCTGACACCGTTGGATGCTCCTCCATCAGACACCCAGGGTAATTTCAGAAGTGACCCTATCACATCTCAATTGGTTGAGGAAAACCCAAACGATCAACCTCTACTTTTGACAACCATGATGAGTCCTCCACATGCCTTCCTTTCCACTTCACCAGATATTCCTCATACTGCCTATTTCTAGTACTCCTTCCCACACGACTTTCCAAGATTGCTTCAATCTCCTCTGAAGCAGGCATCGAGATGCTACATTGTTCCAGTACAAGTTCCTCCTCTGTTCCACCTTCTCAATATTCTGTTAAATCTGCAATGTTGAACACAGGGGAAACATTGATTCCATCTGCCAACTCTACCTCATATGCATTCCCTAAATCATGCTTCTTCAAAATCTTGCATACCGCCACTCTAAATCTACATATCCAATTCCAAACAACCCTACATACAAGCAACAGACCATTTTCACACAACTAAAAGTTTTCATACTAAATGAGCTGTTAATATGCTGCAGGTGGATACACCAATGCTGGTGTTAAAGGCGAACCTTAGACAAGAACAGCAAGCCAGATCTGCACAATACAAGATTTGGTACTAAAATGAGTTGTCAATCTGTGTACTGCTGTTCTACTTCTAAGTTCTGACATTACTATTGCAGACAACCCCCATACGGGAGAAGCAGACAGCGTCTGCGTAACTAAATTTGCTACCATATAATACGGGCATAGAAGTTGCAGAACAGGAACAAAGCTCTGTGCCATAAGTAAATCAAGTCTGGAAAAGAGGATGATGATTGGTGACATCTGATTACTTATGATATGGTTCTGTTTCTGAAAGATTATTTATATACAGAGACCTATATTATAGCCTACAAATATTTAAAAAGCATTTATGTTGCTAACTCCCATGTACCAACTTTTGCTGACAAATCTATCACTTGCAAAAATATGGAATAAAGGAAAATGCAATTACATTACACTCTGAATCTCACCTCATCACTCAATGTGGCATACATATACAATAGATGATGCCCCCTCAAGGTATTAAATGATGAGCCCACCTTACAACTACCAGTCTACAATTAGTACACAAGAGCTACACAAATAAAATCAAACATTTTAGCATTCACATGCCGATAAGTTTTCTTGAGATGACCATACACCTAGCTAGCTTATTATCATGAATGGCTCAACATATGACAAGGATATATCCCACAACTCCCACTATCCATCTCTTTTTAATCTACTTCTATCAGCCCTTTCAGTAATTTTATCAACCTAATTGCATATGGATTTGATCAATTTATGATAAAGAACTATAGTTAATGAATAACCATAATGGGCATCCTCATCAAGTTTGGCTGACTATTTGTCTCAACAGAGCTTCACTTCTGGAATCGAGTGGCAGACTCACAAACTCCTTGATCAGGGTGTCAACAAAAATATGTCCCATATGGATGGTTGGCAATTGTAATTCCAGAAAAGACCAAATATTGGCACATTAGTGTGAATTTTCCATTTTCAAGTCTTATCTAAGGTAATCATCAACAATGGTTACCTTTCAACAAGCACTGACAACTTGTTGCTACAAAAAGTCTGATTTTCAATTAATTGAAGTTTTAATCGGTTTACCATAAAGTCAGTGTCTGCAAACAGGATATCCAAGAGGAATTGTTAAATAACAAGCAAGCCTTGCACAAGAGCTGACTGATATATTTGGTTAGTGCAATGTGCCAGCACCCTGAAGCAGTTGATAAATGAAGTCAGAAAGCTATTCATTGACCACCTCACAATCATGCGTCTGAAAAAAATGATGATTTTTAACAAGTGGGAAATTCCAAATCATCTACAACACCACTAAAACTCTTCAATGAAATTAGATCCACCTGGAGTTGAAGAATTGCAACTAGGATCATTTTCCCTACACTCTTATCAGCCATCCCTCCAAAAAAATAGTTGTTCCAGCAGAAAAAATATATTGGAAGAGGAGACAGCTGAACAGGTTTCGAGTCCAAACTGTTGAGGATGTTCTATAGAAAAAATTTTATCATCTTGGAATCAAAGGGAGTGTATTCATTAAAACTGTTTGGTTGAATATCAACTACTACTAATAACAATGATTGGTTTTGAATGAATAGTAATACGAAATTGGAGTTTGAAAGTTGGTTCAAAATAAATTGATACCTATGACACGTCTGACTGAACACTTGCTCAGGGTGCCAGACCTAAAGCCTGTCAACCTTGGTTCAAACCACTCTACCAAACAGTAAATCATCTTCATGGTCCATGGCTTACTATTGTAGATACTTGCAATAATGAGTCTAAGTCCTGTGTCTCAAAGCAAAAGTAGCTAATAGTTGTCTCCCAGCCAGGCAGTTGATAATATCAATATGTTAATATCATATCCACACAGTTGTCCATTTAACTTTAAACACAAAAGCCAGTATTAATATTATGATTGCACAAAACAACAACTCACAAAACATAAACTTACTTCTTCATTAGAACCCATCTTGTTTGTAAGATGTACTGCTCCAGCCTGTGGAAAATTTCCTGTGACTGTATCTGATCTATTCATAGTGAAGGCCCCAGTAGCAGTTTGACTAGCCATCTGCATACTCTTCTCAAATGGATTCTGATATACTTTCTTTGCAGTTTGTGACGCCAGCTGCTTGCTGCTCCCCATTTGATCCTGGAATGCTTTTCCTGCAGTTTCAGATGCTTCTTGCATGCTGGATCCTACTGAATCCGGAAGAGCAATTTTTCCAACAAAAGATAAGTCTGGGGTGATATTCAATTTCTTCATAATAACTGTCAATCCTTGCTAGCATAAACAATGAAAACAAGAAAAAGCCTCAGAAATGAAAAAATGATGGATACAGCATAAAATCAAAAAAATAATCTAGGGCAAAAAATGATATAGCAGGAAAATATAATCTACAAAAAATGGCGCATGTAGAAGAAAAATATAAAATAAGCTAACAAATCATGTTTGTTCATGGCTATAAAGTTTTTGGGATACCATAAGGCAAGCTTGCATATTGTTTACAGCCCCTGGTTTTAAGGCCACACCTGAGATCCAAAACACAGAATTTATATTTCATTAATCCAAACATGGAGTAAACAAATGAACAGTGTTAAAGAAGCAACAAACATGTTGATTAAATTAAATCTGTCATCTATAGCTTTAAATCCATATTAAGGTTATCTATTCTCAAAGGAAAATATGAACATAAACTAGCAAATAACAGCCATTCAGAAAGGTTTATGCACACCCCAGTTAAATTAGAAAACACCAAATATTCTACACTGTATATATCACTGTTCCATGGGGGCACATTCCTGGGGATCTGGGTGACATCCATAACATCCTCATGATGTCCCTTTTTTTCAGGACTGAACAGCCTGCTCTATTTAGTGTGTAAAACTAAACAAAGATAACATTTGATGCTGTCATGCACAGTGGATCCAATGAAGGATTATCCAACTATGCAGCCTAATAAACAACTACTCAACAAAACTTCAACGAAACAGCCATATTACGTTATTGATTCACAATCATAGACAAATTAAATCTGCCGCAATGGGCTTACAACATGCTAGGCGGCAGCCAGTTAATTACATATCAGTACAACTAAGCATTAATTACAGAATTTGAATGATACTGCAACGCAATGCCAATCCCAAGCTTCCAACCAAACCAACAATCAACTTTACTGCTTGCCCATGATTGCGACAAGTTTTAATATAGCAGCTCCTAGCATTAGAAGTAATCTGAGTTGACCACAAGGGGGTGCAAAACTTGATACCAAGTGTAATGTGTAAGTTGACCAAATGTTGCAAAAGAATCTTCTGGAATGAATGCAAAATAAATCTTGATGCAGTGCATTCCATAAGCTCTCTTAGGTCCAATGAATTTGGAAATGTGTTCTTTTGTTGCTACAAGTTTTGGTAAGGTGTTTTGAGCCTGAAACCATTCTATTCTGCCTACAGTTAAGTTAGAAACTGAATATGCCTTCGCAATAATTAAAAACTCCTAAAAATTGGATGTGAGTGTTTTATATGCATCCTTAACCACGAGGTGAAAAATGTTAGTGCAATGAATTATAGTAGGATCTATGGTGATTGGAATGATTGGAAAATCATTGAGAACTTGCAAGCAAACAAACTAAATAAAACAAGTATTTTTGGACGATACAAGATTGATCTTACATCCTAGGATGTTCTTGCATCCGACACCTGGAGAATTTGAAAGTGAATCCATCATTTTTTAATGGCTAGAGGGGAACCAAGACGATATACCTCACCTTAGAAATCCAAAGTGCATGTTCTTCAAGCCTTCCTTTCCACTTCACCACATGTTCTTCATACTATCTATTTTTTGTGCTACTGTGAATCTTACCATGAAAAATCTCCTCATTTTGTTACAATATTTGATTCTTCCAATGTACTTATAAACCACTTTCCCCTAGTTTTCATTCCTTATACAAATTTAAATTAGCGACATTGATAATAGTGATATGCCCAAATTCTCCAATAGCTCCACTTCATATGCATTTCTTGAATCAAACTTTATAACGGTTCTGCAAGGGCTAAACTGCTTTATCTTCAACTAATTCCATGTCCCAGCTCAAAATCTTTCTTCTCTAAAACACACCATCACTTAATCTCGAATTAGAAAATCATAATGTTTTATTTTCTCATCAACCTTCTCCAAATTACTTCTTACTTCTATATGTATTGCTTTCATATGTTATAAGACATCTGCTTGTAGTCTCATCTTCTTTTCATCATAGATCTCTTACATCTTATACATTTTTTGGACTATTGCCATGTACAAGCACAAATGGTATTTTTCCTATACTCCCACTTATTGAATGATTATACACAAATTCTGTTTGCACCAAAATTATAACTCAGTTTCCTATCTTCTCCCCAACCAAACATCTCAGCAAATTCCATAACTCTTATTCACAACTTTTGCTTGTCCATCAATTTGTGATATTGAGTTGTGATTGAGAATGTCTTTCCACGCCCAAACCGTTGCAAGTACTTTTTATTCTATTTTTACAATTATGTAGCTTCATTTTTAATGTATTTAACTGGAAAAATCAAAGAGTGTACTAACATCCAAGAATACTTCCTAAGAATACTAATATACTTAAGCTAGGTCAATCAATCAATTATTTGAATTCCCGGGTCAACTCAAAGGATGATAATTAAAATTGTAGAATTACTTGTGCTATGAGTAAAGACGAATTTATTCTATTCAACACTACGTTCCATGGCTTTTTGGGAATAGAGATAGGGGAGACAGCAAGGCACAAATTTCAAGGAAGGCAACCCGAAGGCCATTTTCAAAGACAGTGGGGGTGTTCCAGTAATTGGATAATTACAATAGAAACAAAAGCTCTATTTAAAGAGAAACAAGACGATATTTCTTAAGGAAAAAATTGTTAACTGAAGATGAAAATAAAAACTATCTAAACTAAACTAAAGATTACATTATTGACCATTAATAAGAAAATATGCTAATATTACTATATTACCCTCCCTTTATGGTCAATCTATCAACTAAACCAAGTTGCCCACTAAATTTTACAAACTTGTCCAGGCTCAGAGACTTGGTGAGGATATCTGCAGTCTGATCCTCAATTGGAACATACTACAATTGTACTAATCCATATTCTACAAGCTTGCAAATGAAATGACAATGAAGCTCAACATGTTTGGTCCACTTATGGAAGACTAGATTTTTGGCTAGTTTCAGCACCCTTTGATTGTCACAATACAAGGGTGAAGGACCTACTTGAGACATTTGCATGTCAAAAAGCATCCTTCGCAGCCATACTACCTTACAAGTTGCCTTAACAATTCCCCAATATTCTACTTCGATCATTGAAAGAGCTACTACCTACTTCTTGCTGGTCCATGTGACTATACCTGTTCCAAAACTGAAGACATGCCCAGAAGTAGACTTTCTCTATCATCAATAGAACCTACCCAATTTAAGCTTGTGTAAGCAATGAGCCTAGGATCTTTGCTTCAGTTGTACAGAATGCCAAAGTCAAGAGTGCCCTCCACATATCTCAGCACACGCTTCGCTACAACCAATGTTCAGCGTTTGAGGCTCTCATGAAGCGAGAGATGTAACTCATAGCATAACTGAGGTTAGGTCTAGTGGCGGTGAGATAGGTGAGGTTGCCCACTAGTTGCCAGAACGTTGATTCATTCATCACAAGTGAATCTGGTTTGGCTGACAGTTTCAGCCATTTCTCCACGGGTGTAGATGTAAGTTGCAATTGTGCATTCGAAACTTACCCAACAAACTCTTGGCATACTTTCACTGAGAAATAAAAATGTGGCCTTATGTTTGCCAAACCCTACACTCGAACAATAATGCTCAAGTCCCAAGTCTGTCATATCAAATGACTGGCACAAATTTTGTTTGATCTACTTGATCAAATGTGTTGCACTACCAATAATGATTAGGTCGTCAACATAGATGACAAGAAGAAGAATATCACCACCAGTATTATGAACATACATATTGGCATTGGAAGGACTCCTTTGAAAGCCTTGATCAACTAAGTACTTATCAATTTTTATGTTCCAAGCCTGAGGAGCCTATTTGAGGCCATAGAGAGTGCTTTCACCAGTCTGCATACCTAATGTTCTTTACCGACAACCTTAAAACCTGGAGGCTACATCATATAGAATTCTTCATGCAACTAACCATTAAGGGATGCACTCTTGACGTCCATTTGATGGGCTTTCCATCCAAACTAGGCTGAAATAGCGAGGAAAAGCCGAATGGTGCTCATTTGATGTCCTCTTTCTATGAGAACCCTTTGGCCAACAACTGAGCCTTGAACTTCTCAAGAGTTTCGTCAACCTTATACTTAATTTTATACACCCATTTGCAGCCAATGGGTTTCTTTCCAAGTGGAAGATTGGACAAGACCCAAGTGTTGTTCTTCAGAAGACTATGATGTTCAGCTTCCATAGTTGTTCCCACTCAAGTATTCCTTTGGCCTCTAAAATGTATGAAGCTCATAAACACTGTAAATGTTGGCCATAGAGCAAAGTCAACTTATATCTACTACTTGCTCTTGCGTCTAGTTGATCTACCCTCAATAAGTTCATCATCATGAAGATCATCAATGGTCTTGGCCCACCACTTAGGCCGAAGAGTAGAAGCACCTACATCCAAATGAGGAGTATCAACATCACCTGGGGTGCCTATATCAAAGTCATCTGGATGAGGATCAAAATTTTCTTAAGGAAAGTTGGGGGGTGAAATATCATGCCTGGGAGACTCCACAACTTCTAAGTTGGAGTCATCTAAATCCCCCCATCAAGTGGACCTAAAGGAAGACAAACACCCAAATCCTTAGCCTTTAGAGGCTGATCCTCAGAGCTCAAAACGGGAGAAGAAAGTTGAAAGGACTCGTTCTTCATCAAATATAGCATCACGACTGATGAGACGATCAATGTTTACATCAATTAAGCTTTGTGGTTATCACTATACCTTGTGAACATCAATTTTTGGCTCTTGAAATCTAGTTTTGTGCGCTTGGCATCTGGAATCGAATTTCGTGCGCAGTGGAGCCAAAGACCTTTGAATGACTGATTTTGGGCTTCCTTCCAAACCAAGCTTCCTCTGGGGTCTCTTCTTAACAACCTATGTGGGAGACATGTTCGAAAGATTAACAGCAGTGTAGACTACTTCTGCCCAAAATTTCTTTGGAACATTTAAATGCTCCAATATAGACCGGGCCATCTTAGTGATCGTGTGGTTTCTTTGCTCAACAACACTGTTCAGTTGAGAGGTGTAAGGTGTGGTAAGTTGACGATTAATGTCGTGTGTTGCACAGAAGTCATGCCACAAAGAAAGCCATCTCATTCTCCCACCTATGATATGAATACAACCTCATCCTCCCCTTACCACCTTTGATATGAGGCCATGACGAAAGGCTCTAACTAATGGGAACTGCCATGTCTTTCAAGATAGGGGGATAGGACATTTTTTCATTACAATTCACAAATGGGATTAGTAACTCACGGTTGCAGGGGAGATCTGAATTATGGGTGAAGGTGACTATTCTCCCACTAGCTACCCTTAGTATGAAGCTATGACTAACCTTGTGAAGCAATGACGAACGGCCCGAGACTCGAGGTCAAGCCCTCATAATACAAAGGAGGCCCTCTGTGGCTACAGATGGTAGCATAATTTACTACCTTACAATCTATAGGGCAGGTCAGCTCCACTAATTGAAGTGCATATACTAAACCCGGTGTGTATACTAAACCTGGTGTGAGTGTGTGTGTGTTAGGATAGTTTGATCAGCCTAGGCACTCAGTCAACATCTATAGGTACACTACGTTCAATCTCTAGGAGCAGAAGTGTTCAACCAATCCATTTCTCCATGCAGCCCGAATTGATCCACTATTACCATCCCAGCACTTGTCTTGAAGACTATATTACTGCAGACTATTCTTTGTCAAATCAACTTGCCAAGTGATTCTTATGCTCCAGTAAATGTCTCTTAATTTCATATCTAGTCTCGATCTTGAAATGTCTATGAAGTAGACAATGAGATCATTTAGTTACGGCATGTAATAAAGACAGAGAAGAGAAAGCAATGATTAATGCATTAATGTTCAATCATGAATTATATTTATAGAGTTCATCAAATGATTTTAATGCTGCAAACTACCTCCTACCCATCAAATAACCCATAATTACCAACCGACCAATACATCTATTCTGATTGATTTAAGCTTAATTAGAGCATGAGAAACCCTTCAATATTTTCAGTATAAGTGCACCATACACACTACTGCAAAGCATAAAAGAAAGTCAGAAGCTTCTTCAAAATCTGCTACACACTATTTGGCATGAACAATTACACAAAAGTATTAAAAAATAGTGTTACCAGAAAGAAAATAAATTAACAAAGATCATGCCATTTAATTTCTTTGAAAATGAAGAAAATCCTTGGTTCGCTGACAATCAGCTCTAAATAAGAGAGAGTCCATATCTCAGGTTATTTTAAGTTTAACATAATTCCAACATTCGTGTGAATAAAACGACATTGAAACTCACCAGCACCAAAACCATGACCAAAGCCTACTCCGCAACCAACACCTGCTTCAATGCTCTTAAGTCCTATCTTTCTAATCTGCAATAAATGCAGAAGTTACAGGGTAAAATCACCCACAACATATAATTATCATGAATAAGGCTTGGAAAATAAACTAAACTCTGAGATCAATTATAGAACAAATCTTAAATTACAAGGAAATCCAACATGTGATGTTTCTTACAAATTTGTTTGTATGTTGTCCAATACCCGAAAAGGCAACGGTGGCACCACTGGTTGCACGCATTACCTGATCAATGACTGGTATAGCTCCTGATCATGTTATCAAATCCAAGCATGTAATGAAAAAGTATCCCAAAAATTCAGAAAAGCTTAAGAAAATTATGGTAAACTTTTCAAAACATTAATCACAATCAGATTTTTTCATAATAAATGGATCTCAACAAAATTGTGATTGTTTCAAAATTCATAAATATGTAGAGATTGTGACAAACATGATGAATTAAATGCAAACAATTCATACAGACTCATGACAGGTCACCATTTGCACATTCTACTTTTGCACCACCCACAACATTTGATAATGAATCTAGATCAAAGTCACATGACTTGGACTGAGCAATAACCTTGTGAAGCCAAAGAAAAGGAATACAATCCATACTCGGGAAAAACTCTGCAAATTAAGCCAAAATATAACATTGCAATAGAATGTCCAATAGAATTATAAATGTATTTACATATCTAGATTATTTATATTCATTTTAGTGTCTACAAAAAAATAGGCATGCTGCCCTAAAACATGAGGACAATTAGGAATGTTGTTAAAATTGTTGAGATTTCATTTTGTTTGTTTGTGTAGGTCATTTCATAGATTAAAAAATTGGCTTCCTTCTATAAAACTATTTTATAAGATTTGGCTATGGAGATGGCCACCCCAGATTTAGAAGCCTAATGGGAAGCACAATAAATGAGAAGATCAATATGACAAGAATAAATTGTATTCCAATCAAATGCAAATAGAATGAATATACAATAGATGAGAGACCCTTGGTTATATAGGCCAAGGTGAGACATGATAGCATAAGATTCTGACAAGTGTCTTAATCTTATGATATGAGACATAAAGGGATAACATATCCACTTAGGTAGAAAGGAGATAACTATCGGATAAAGGGAATTCACTTAAAATGGGACTAATCCTATGTTGTCCCTAAGTAAACTTAAGTAACATGTGATTAAAACTTAAGTGATGAACATACTACGTACAACACCTTATTGATGCCAACACCCCACTTAAGTGGAACTTAGGGAGACACAACCCAATGGAAAGATGCAAAGATAAGTCTTGATGACTAGGCCATGTTAGGTACCGATGTACGAATGCAATGCAATCTTCCTCCCAAAAGGTGAAAACGAGAAAACCCAATTGGGCAAAGCTCCTCCCCAAAAGAGAGAATATACTCTCAAAGAAGAATGAGAAGGACTAAACCCAATGTGAGGAAAAAGTCCCCCTCCCCGATAAGAGAAAAGAAGAAAGACCATTTAAACTCCCCCTCAATGTAGAAAATGCGCAAATGGTGGATGCTCAAAATTGGATATAGACGATGGTCCACAATCGTTGAACAAGATTTCTCCCCTTATGACGGAAAAAAAAACAAAGTTCTTTGCTTTAAGTCTCCCCATTCCTAAAAGAAATGTGTAGAAAGAAATCTCAAGGTGTACGAAATCTCTGAAAGCTGCTGAAGTGTCCCCATGTTAATGCTAAAAGTTGCCCCTTCCAAATCAATTGTTCTAGGCCACACTATTGGAAAAAAAAACTAAGATATAGTGAACATGAATTAAGAACAAGATCCAAAGAGTCAAGTATCTCCTCTGAAGACAGAGATCTCCAAATGTTGTTCCAATGTATCTATGAAGAAAGATTATGTAGAGAATCAACAAGAGGGTCAAAGTGTTCCCTCGCGACAATTGTAGAAGGATCATCTCCATCAATGAGGAGATGAATGTCATCAATGGTATCTCCCGAATTTGCAAGAGAAGATTCCATAAAAAACCTGCAATGTCTATCAAGTAATCATCCAAAGGCACTTTAACACAAAGACAATGAATATTGTGTTGCACTGAATCACAAGATTCCAAATTTGTATCAACACAAGTACCATCAGGAGCAGCAATAGATGAGATTTAAATAGGAGATGGAATGCAAAGCTCAAAAACTAGATCATAATTGAGAATACCCAAGTTCAAGTAGCCAAAGTCTTCCTTGCAACCTGAATCCACAATAGAAGTGCAATCATCATCCAAAGCATCAAAGTCATCTAGGAACAAAGTCTCGAAAGACATACAACCGAGATGCATGATCCACCACCCCATTAGCAACAATTGCTCCTCTCCAAGTCTCTAATGATAATTGAATCAAGAGTCGACTCCAAATTCCCCCTTGCTCCACCATGGGTGGTTTGATAAATGGAAAGGAGATTATTTGTCAAGTGCGGTACACATGGAACATCATTGAAAGTGTGATCCCCAATATCAATAGATCCCCTCCCAAATACATTCATATATCCACAATTGCCCATCAAAATAGGTGGCATATTACAAGGCTCAAATGAAGAGAAAGTACAATGCAAAGATGTCATATGATGAAAAGCTCATGAATCTAGAAGCCATCTCCTTGATCTATGACCTGTAGTAGCACAAGGGCTTGTCATTTGTTCTTATTTGTCCCAAAAAGTCTTTTCCTTATCAAATTATGTTTGTTTGGAAGAAGCAACTAAAGCAAACATTCTACAAGGGAAATTGAATTTATTTTTCTCAGGATGTTTCAATTCACAAATATCCTTCTTATAACAATAGGTTCTTCATGTCCTATCTTCTGGCAATATGCAAAAGGAGGCTTCTGCTTTTTCCATGGCTACCTTTTAGGAGATGAATTTTTAGATTATTTTGTGGAATTAGATGTGGATTGCGTGTTATTCTTAGGTTTTTTCTTAGGTTGCTTTTGTTTCTTGTTGGATCCTATCTCATCACTAGCCACCGAGGGTTGTGACTTCAATGACTTAAGAATACCCATGAAGACCAACTTCAATTGTTCAAGGATCAACATCTCTTTAAATGAATCAAGTGATGGTGTAGTATAGGGCACTCCCTATCACTCCCTATATCCAAAAGTTGCATACTAAGAAGGAAGTTTGTCCAACAAATTGAAGACCACTTGTGCATCCTTCTTATCAATGCCACATTATTTGAGTCGTTCTCTTAGTTCATTAGCCTTAGTTACATAGTCTTGGATCATATCAAAATTCTAAGGATCTTGATTAGTGAGATCATTATCAAGTTCATATCCCCTAATCTCATCAACTTTGTCATACAATTGGGCAAGTTTATCCCAAAACCTTTCTTTCTTGTTGGATCCTAGCCACCAAAGATTCTGACTTCAATGACTTAAGAATGCCCATGGAGATCAGCATTGATTGTTCAATAATCAACATCTCTATAAATGAATCAAATGATGGTGTAGTATAGGGCACTCCCCATAGTCAACCAATGAGTTTGGAAACTAGAAACAAAAGTTGCATACGTTGAAGGAAGGTTGTCCAACAAATTAAAGACCAATTTTGCATCCTCATATTCAATGCCACAATCTTTGAGGTGTACTCTTAGCTCATTAGCCTTAGTTAGATAGTCTTGGAGAGATCATTATCAAGTTTGTATCCCCTTATCTCATTAACTTTGCCATACGATTGAGCAAGTTTATCCCAAGCATCTTTGGTTGTTTTATACTTATCAATATGAAAGATAAAATCAATAGAAACATATTTCCTCAAAGTTTCAAGAGCCACAATACTTTTAATGGGCCAATCCAATTTCAAATCAGGATTTGTTGGTTCTACCATGGATCCATCGATGTGTTGAATTAATCCCTTTTCCATTGGCTTACTCAATGAATTTATTTTCCATGTTGTGTAGTTATGTGGAGTTAAAAGAAGAAACTTAGGATGACCCATGGCTGAAATTTGAAGAGCACAAGAGAGAACTCAAAGCGCAAACACAACACAAAACCCCAAATTCAGTTAATCAAATACCACCGCCCCCTCCCTAGCATAGGCAAATGATTTGGCACTTTATACTTGATGTGGGTACAATTGACACTTGCAACAAAAAGCTAAGTGGTCTCTTGATTTAAATGCTTACAATTGTTACAGTTAGGATAAATCAATTGTGATCAACATGCAAAAGATCAAGTTGTGATCTATGCAATACAATTGCCAAAAGTGCCAAAGAAGGCTATATTGTGGAAGTGCAACTTTTTGTACGCAATGAATACAAATACTTGGGAATAGTCTTATTACTTAATATCTTTACTCGCATATCAATAATGGCTTCAAGTTCCAAAATCAAATTTCCTTCATCAAGAGGAGGTAATTACGAGCATGGTGTGATATGTTGTCCTACTACCTTTCTAAAACGAGACAAGTGGAAGACATTATGAATTTTGCTACTTGCCGACAATTCCAACTCATAAGAAACCTCACCAATCCTCTTTAAAATCTTGTAAGATCCATAGAATCTTGGTTTCAGTTTCTCGACTCCACTCACTTTAATTGATGATTGATTATACAATTGCAATCTTAGGAAGACTATGTCTCTGACTTCAATTGTCCTTTCAATTCTTCATCGATCAACATATATTTGTTGTTGATTTTGCGCTTGATGCTAATTATCTTAGTGTATTCAAAATATCTACATTTTGTTGCACTAAGTCTTGTTGATGTGAGTTTTGTTCCACTACAACTTGCAGCATCAAAGACTTGATATACCAAGATGAAATCCCAAATTTCCAACTCTCTCTTGAATAAGGTCATCTCTCATGCTAAGCTTGCAAAGTAAGATCATGAAATGACTTCAAGGGTGGATAATCGCTCAATAAAATTATGTGATTTGTTGGTAATCACTTAGGGGACTTACGTTGTTCATTTAATGGATATCAAATGTTTGCACCTTTAAAGATTTAGCTCCACAATGTGCAATGAAAATATAGTTTTGATTTCCCGACTCTTACTTCAACTCAAACTTAAACTTAATCTTAACTTCTACTCCTAATTCTAATCAAGGAATGGAAGGAAGTATGGATGACTTGGAGTCTACTAGATGCGGCTTCATCAGCGACTTCCACCCACCTAGTGCAAGCTTCTAAGGAATACTTAAATGGTTTTCACATCGATATCTCCTCTTCAATCCCATCAAAAGGATGCAAACTAAGGATTGAATATCAATTGAAGTTAAGTATTTTCATCCACTCACCACACAAGGCACACTTGCAATCAACAAGAGGCTAGTGGCCCGGATTTGTTTGAGTCAAACAAGTAAACATCCACAATTACTTTCATTCAACTAAACTAACTTCAACATGAAAAGAAATCTACACAAAGTGAAAGATTGAGGAAACCATGCAACACTTCAAAGCAACATTAAGTAATTCACCATGAAGAACCAACAATGAATCATCAATCACTTTGATAAGCATTATAGCAACAATTTGATCAATTCTCTCCCTTAGCTAGACTAATCTAATCTCTTAAACTATTAGCCCTCTAGCTTCTAATTCCACTACCCTTCTACTCACAGTCTAAAAACCCCTTACAAATGAGAAGGCCTTGGCCTTTTATAGATGTCCAATTACAATGAAGGGCCAAGATCAACTCAAGATCAAGGGCCAAGATTAATCCCTACAACCATTAATTAGGGTTGCCAAATTTAGAACCAATTACATGAAGGCACAAAATCATGGGCCAATAGGAAAACTACAAAGCTTTTGATAACCAATGAGAAGATAGGACACTTGGCAGAATGTGATTGACTGTGCTTGAATCTGGAATTTTTTGATTGGAGAAGACAACCAATTGCCACCTCATCATCTTTATCCTGTAGATTCATTTAATCCTTTGATGAAGAGAAAATATCTCTTGATACTCAACATTTCTAATTTTGATTAACTCTTCCGAAACTATCAATCTCTTGAGGATGAATGGGATGGCGTATTCCCAAATTGATTAATCTTCCAGGTTTTCTCCATCTTCTTTCCTTGAAATTTTCTCATTGTTTGACTTGAACTTGCTTTTGCTTGTGAACTTGAGGTATATTCTTCTTGATGATGTCTTCATGTGGTTGAATCCTTCCCTGGATTTAATCTTGATCTCAATCTGTATTTGCATTCTGATGGTCTTGATGTTGAATTTTCCTTCTCATTTGGGAGTCCTCGAGGTTGAGCTTGATCTCCTCGCTCTCTAATTCACCTTGCAAAATCAAAAGAAATAAGGCATTAAGTTTATAAAAGTGATGAACAAATGAGAGGAGACTTGGAATTTTAATGGAGTAAAATTTCCTTCAAATTTTATTTTCTTTTAATTGCTATTATGAAACTTTCCCAATCTAAGATCCAACTCCCTTTTCTCTACAAAAATCTTCTAAATTCTGATCGAACTGCGATTCTGAAACACAGTTGATTAAACTCTAGACATTGAATGGGTTTTGACTGAAAGGATATGCTCAGATTTAACCTTCTATCCCCTTTCAACCTCTAAATTATGAACAGAATTACTGGAAAAGCGCTGCCCATTACATGCAATTCGCTCCCTCAAAAAAAAATCAGAGGGCAAATTTGCCATTTCATGATGTCAAAATGAATTCATTTGTGTGCTTTTATAGGAATGAAGGACTCTAAAATAGGGGGCCAACCTAGGAGTAATTGGACCAATAAAAAAAAGTGTCTTATTAAATTATTTTATAAGCCTCTATAGGCCGACTTAAGGGAAGGAAAAATAAATAAATTTTGAATTCAAAATTGCCCATCTTTTGGAGGGAAAACCTTGGGCGAAATTTGTCAAGGATCATTCAGTTATCGTGGCAAGATTTCTTCCTCAATTCAAAACACTAGTCTTTCTTTTCAACCTCAAACTCTCTTGTGATCAATTTGATTTGGCCATGAATTGCATTTTACAGGGGGGCGGAATTTTTAGTCTTGACGAAATTCAGGGCTGAATTCTTCTAATCAGAGGAATTTCGCCAACCTTGGCTTTCACCCCTTAGCTATTACAACTCCAAAAAACTCGCTCCTCCTAAAGCATTTGATAATTTTCTCCCCAATCAATGCCTTGCAGCCTCCAATCACTCATCTCTATCTAATTTGGGGCATCATGTAGAGGAGGGAAATTTTCATACATGAGGATTCCATGGGCGGAATTCTTCTAATCAGAGGAATTCTGCCACCCTTTTGTAGTTGTAGCTTGTCTTAAAGAATCATTCGCAGTCTAACACTTCATCATTCAACATTATTCTTCATCCAATTCTTCTTCCTTTAACATGATTGAGTTTGGATCAGAATTTTTTGTAGAGGCAAAAATCCTGAAGTTTGAGGAATGGCAATGATGACTGGCGGAATTCCGACAGGTAATTATTTTCCCAAATTTGTCTCAAAAACTTGTCTCCAACCTCATTCTTTCATATTTTGATCATGCATTCCTATTCTTCCAACTTAGACCTCTAATTGCGATCAAAATCCAAGACCCCTTGCTTGGTGGAATATTGGGAGAGAGGAATTTCATGGGCGGAATTCCTAAGATTGGAGGAATCCCGCCATTTGCTACTCTCCTCATCCAGACTTAGTCAAATTTTTAGGTCAGGAGACGAGAGGATTTATACAAATATAACATTTAAGTATAAGTTTTCTTATACTTTAAGTTAGATTTGTATAAAAATTGTCAGGATGTTTGAGATAGGTTTCAACTTCATAGGAGTAAAAACAAAGATTCAACACGCCTTCAACATTCTAACCTCCCACAACCTTTCCTAACTTTCTAAAGGTCAAATTGAAGCTGGAACAAGAATTTTCTAAAGGTTTTAACTCATTTCATCCCAAATCCTTTGATTTCAACCCCATATCCCTCAAAGACTTAGCCCAGCTTCCACTTACATCCCGGACATACTTGATTTCCCAACAGGCAGAAATTGCTCAAACTCACTTCCTTGACTTGGAGACCCGAAAATTGCTACCACCTAAGACCACCTAAGGCGGTTACTCCTACAGCTAAAGCAAAATGTGGGGGTCCCCATTTGCAATGGGGCGATGGTGTGAAAACCTCACAACAAGTCTCTGGCTCCTCGCACTTAAATTTCAGTGAAGATTAAGTCCCTAAATGAAGTTGCCTTGTACCCGTACAAGGCTTTTAAAGAACTAATTCCTATTGACATATGATGAGTAGATTTATCGCAATACTCCTTGAGGTGTAACCATTTGATCCAAGCATTTTGTTGTATGGTGACATACTTTCTTAAAATATCCTTCCAACCATTTATTGGCAATTTCGTTATGTCCATAAGTTTATGGGTGGTAACTTGTCCTCAACGTGAGTTCAATCCCTGCTAGACTAAAAAGCTCTAGCTAAAACAAACTAAGGAATCTGTTATCTCGGTCACTGACAACATTTTTGGGTAAACCATGTAATTTGAAAATTTCTTGAAAAAGACATCGGCCACTTGAGGGACACTATAGTCGGTGGATATTGCAAGGATATGTGCATACTTAGTCATACGGTCCACCACAACGTATACACAACCTTTTCCTTGTACCGTTGGGAGTCTTGAAATGAAGCCTATTGAAATACTTTCCCGTTTTTGCTTAGATATAGGTAGGGGTTGAAGTAATCCTACAGGAAATGTATGTTCTTATGTATTCCTCTGACACATTGTGCACTCTCTTATGTATTTAAGAACCTCCCCCTTGAGGCCTTTTGAGGATAACCTCTCTTATTTGTTTGTAAGCTTTGTAGTGTAAGCTTTGTAGTACCCTTGATGTCCTACCAAAGGGGTGCCATGGTAGGCTTTCATAATTTTCCCCTTCATATTTGATCTTGGAGTGATATTTATTCTATTCTTGCAAAGGATGAGTTAATCTAATACTTGGTACCTTTCATCTTATAGCTTTCCTTCTAATATATCATTTGATAATGTGTCCTTGGCATATTCTACAATTATGGAATTTTCCCATTTGGTGGAGATATCTATAATAGAGCATAGATGGGATCTTCATGATAAGGTATGGGCTACAACATTATTCTTCCCTTTCATGTACTTGATGTTGAAGTCATACGCTTGTAATTTTCTCACCCATTTATTGTTTTTCATATAAATCTTTCTGGCTTAAGAAGAAACTTTGAGCTATTATGATTAACTTTTTACATTTTACAATTAACTTCTCACAAACTAGGCATTGTCTGAATTTTGCTAGGGCATGCATGATTGCTAGCATTGCCTTATCATATATGGAATAGTTCTTTTGGCTTCTTTTAGTTTTCCACTCTGAAAAGCTATAGGATGTTTGTTTTGCATTAATACAGACCCAACACAACCTCCAAAATCGTCACATTCTAACTCAATTGGGCAGGAGCTTGTTATTTCCTTAAACTTTTCAAAGGCTTGTTGAGCCTCAGTACCCCATGAGAATGCCTCTTTCTTGGTTAAGTTTGTTAGAGGGGCAGTTAACTTTGAGGAGCCCTTAACGAATCTTCTTTAGCAGCTTCAAAGTCCCAAAAGCCCACTTAGATGGATTAATGTCCTTGGTCTTGGCCAATCCTAACGAAAACACACACACACACACACACTTATACTGAGAGGGGGGTGAATAATTATAAGAATGATCTTTTCACTTTAAAATTTTAGCAATTATATGCAATAATCAAAACATCCACACAAGCAAGATTTAGAAAATTTGGACACAAGATGCACGCACAATTTTAAGTGGAAACTCTTGCCAGATAAAACCACAGGAAAATATTGCTTTTATAAGGAACGCTTACAGCTTTGTAGGCACCAACCTACAAGAGACACCGATCCCCTCCACTGAGCACCAACTCAGCAAGAGACTCCAATCTCTTCGAATAAGGGGTTCAAACCACCCGAACTCGCCAAGTAGAAGGCACCAACCTTAGAGAAACAAATCTGTCTTGAGCTTCTACTATTGAACCTTACTCAGATCTACAATATACTCTTCAATAATTGCTTACAAATCTGAACTATATCCTCACAAAAATCTACACTAAATATGCTTCAATCTTCACAACATACACTTATATAACTTGAATGGATTTGCCCTTAATTTGCCTTAACTGCTACTCCACTCAGATCTAAAAAGTGATCTTCAAAATGAACTCACAAATCTGCATAAGTCTGCTCCAATTTCCTTCTTACTTCTGCTCTCAAATATTTAATATTATGTCCTTATTTTCTGCTCTGTCTCCACTCTTAATAAGAAAGATCTTTAATGAATGGATGCATAAATATCCCTCATCAAACCTCTATTTATATCCCTCAAATGTAACCTTTCACTGAAGGTCATAACCCCTTGAAGTAGGCCGGCCACCAGGGTTAATTTATATTTTATTTTATTTTTTTCTTTTACAAGGGTCGGCCAGCACATATGAAATATATTTTATTAACTAATTCTTGCCCAAAGCTGGGCGCACTATCCTAGGAGGTCAGCCCAATTTTAGGGGGCTCCAAAAAAAGTATTCAATAATATTGTAAATGTGTAACGTCCCCTTCGGGATCACCCTATACTTTGCCTCAAATAAGATGAGATAAGCTGAATAAATATCTTAAGTCTGATTTCTCATATCAGATCGATCTCCTTTATCAAACGGAATTTGTCTGCTCAGTCTGCTCTCAAAATCTGAATAATACTCTTTTTATTGTTGCTTCTCCTTTTTTACTTCAAATGAAATCTCCTATATACTTTCTTGGTGAAAGGGTCACCAACTTTCATTAGAATTGAGTCACCACATTTCATTGTTTTCTTTGAGAAGAATATATTACTCCCCAAATTGCTCTCCCTTGGATGTCCTCAAATGAAACATTCTCCCCTTTATATCTTCCAATGTGGGGGAGAGTCACACCTCTTCATCATGGCTGCCCTTTGCAAAGGTTACTTGACTTATGTTCACTTGTGGGAAAAGATCCTTTAATGTTCTTCCCTAACGCACATCCCTTACAAATGCTAGAGTGTTCAGATTTCAGGGAAGGTATGCCAAAGGTGATTTTATGTAGTGTTGGAAGGGCACTATATCTAATATGACCTAGTCTTTTGTGCCAAATCTCATTATTCTGTTGTACATTGTGATTTAGGGCTACCTTTTGTTCATTACATAGCTTGTACAAACTACCATCTCTGGACCCTATATAAATGGCATTTTTTATATTAGTATTTTTAGTCCAGAGAAGGACTTTGTCTTCATTGAATGTTACCCTGTATCCTTGATCAGCTAGTCCAGAAATAGAGATTAAATTCCTCTTTATTCCTGGTACATAC
>MU223802.1:774173-824921 GCA_018584345.1 Thuja plicata | reverse complement strand
CTTTGCATTTATATATATCTAAACTCAACTTGTTTCAATTGTGTTCTGATTAATTAACTCATTGGATGCATCTTCTCATTGAATTTTGCAAAAAAAATGCATTTCTAATTAAAATTACGTTGTTTTTCAAGTTCCCGAGTTTTTTGCCGAGTTTTTGTCAAAAACTGGCCGAGTTTTTCCTGAATTTTTTTTCCAGGGCTTGGCGAGTTTTAGCCGAGTGAGAGTGTTGCAACTTTGGTTAAGAGTATAAATTTATCAATTGAAATGCCTTTTAATAAGAGAAATCCTACTTTAGGTCTTGCACGCAATATTATTCACTTGGAAATTGGCATTAAATCATAAGTCAAGATAAAATATATTATTGACTAATCATTAGTATACATCATGAAATCATATAACATTCTCATATTAAGATCAAACTAAGGCATTAGCCATTCCCATGTGGATTCCCACAATAACCTTATTACGAATTTGTTGAAATGTTTGCAAACCGCAGTCTCGAGGTCGGTAACCCTTGTAATTAGAAAGCATAGAAGGTGGGGCCACCCTTCCATCCCTCAATTCACCTCGGAGGCTAGTCATCCTCCTTGTTCAAGCCCAAGCGCATGGAAGGTTGGTCTTCCATTCCACCTCCTGGCTCACGAGCATGGAAGGTTGGTCATCCATTTCATCCTTGGGTGGCATAATTGATGGGACCTCAAGCCCAAGGGCACTCTAAGCCCCCTCACCCATGAGCATAACATTCATCTCGAGGTGGAGTAGTTGGGTCTCGTGAACTTGGAAGGCTAGTCATCCCTCCTATTTGCAATCTGTTTCTCTAAATTCAAAATAGATTATTAAATGAATCCTTTATTAAATATAAGTAAGAGAAACATTTAGACTATTCACAAAATTCAATAATTGCTTCAGATATTACTATAGCATGAACACATATATGCACAACTATAATTTAACTTTATTTACAGAAATTACCTTTAATCTATTCGCTGTTATTGGATATTTACTTCTGCTCTTAGTCAGATCATATTACTTATTTTCTTCTCTCTTTCTTCCTCATTTGATATCCTTCCAAATGATGTATCAACTCCCTTTTATACCCGTTAATTAGGGAAAGGTTACATCTATTAAATTTTGAAGAGATACACCCCCTCTTCTGCACCCATTGACCTTTGATAACCAATAATTAAAGAGGGTGCCGATCCAAGGTAATAATTAATATGCCTTCAAGAGGAGGCACCAACCTTATTTAATAATCTTTTTTTTCCTATGTGGCGGCTTGTTTGTTATGTTTTATTTTCTTCTCTTACGATGGGGGCATGACAACAGAGTGCCAAGTAAACTCAGCCTTACTGGATGTTTGAAATCTGCAAAAGGGCTGAGGAGAGCTCCAAGAATCGCATGTGGAGGTGATCGATGAAGACATGTGAAGGTGAGAGGTTAACTCTAGAGCTGATGTATAATGAGTGGAAGACTTGAAACCCCTATTGAGGCAGAATTTATACAAATGGACAAGTCTGAAGACTCCTCAGACTTGATATATTCTGCCATATGGATGCAAATTCCTGAGCTCACCAATTGTTTGACGTCTGCAGGAGGAGTACGAGATACTCTAAGAGCAACAAATCGCAAGGTCTAAGTAAGACATGTGGCTTAGTCTAAAAGAGACACGTGTAGCTTCCAAAATGAATGCAGTGGATACAATCGTTTCAAACGTAAACAATCTTGAGTTGTGGATTTGAAGTCCTTAATCATTTTTTTATGAAAGACTCACATGAATGTCAAACTACTCAATATACATAGCCCTGCTTAAGTGATCACATTCTAATTTAATCTGAGCTCAGATATATTTATACACAAGACCTTGCATGCGCCAATCACAGAAGTCCAGTTTCCTTGATTTTAGTGCCACAGTGTATATCTCACTTGATGCCACATGTATCTCATGTGTTCTCCCATGCCACTGTCAATTAAACTGGTGCTTCCACATGGATTTACAAAAAAAACATTTTGATGGTTCATCTATGATCTGCAATAGACTTGGACAAAGATTTTTCTGCAATTTTAAACCTGGACTTCAACTACAGATATGTGACTTCCATTCCAAGCTTGTGTTACATTAACTTGAAGCCAAACAGGCATCTTAATGACCCATGTAAGCTACATAAGCCTAACACCATGAATTAAACTCAGATGAATGAATTTTATACTGTTTATGACAAGGATTTTAATGCCCAATTTCTTAAGCGGTTTATTAGATTTCAATTGCTTTAGCAATTTTATTGAAATCTAATCCCAATTTTCTGCTGGTAGGTAGTTGAAGAAATCAGAGCAAGGACAAAATGTTTTTTCTTGAGGCATGAACCTGACTTTCTTTAGGCATGAACCTGACTGATCTGGAAGGGCCTGCTGCAGCAAAATCTTGGTGATAGATATGCACTTAGTGCCCAGAATTTAAGAAGGCTAGGCTACGAATCATCCAGATTCAAGCTTTATGTTGTATACACCTGATATACACATCAAATCTCCTTGTTTGAGACCATATAAAATGCATGTGAAAAACTGTATCATATTGAATGCCCCTGTTTTCTTGGAGCTAGCAATAGAATTTACAAGAATTCCATATTTAATGATGCCGCCAACTGATGAAAGGCATGTAAAAATAATGGTATTTATTTATGAAAATGTCAAATCTATATGGACCTATGTATAAACATACAAGTTGCTTGTATTAATGAGGTTAGAAGTTTCTAAGTGAGAAGTTTTTCTTTAGAAGTTTTTAGTGCATGCAATATGATGAGAAGAAATTGCATCAGGGAAAGGAGGCTAGAAAAAGCTAACAGGGATTCTGCTTTAGTGCATGCAATCTGATGAGAAGAAATTGCAACTTGTTTTAACTACCCTATAAGCAACTTTTCTTTTGAGCTTAATAGATGTTTCACTAGTTATCAACTGCACAAGTAATTTGGTGATGATTTTCTTTGTTCTTTTATGTACAGACATATTCATGAAACTAACGGATTTCCCTAGGCTCTTGCATAGTCCGTGTCATGTCTTGAGGAAAGACTGAAAATGGTTTGAGCTATTAATATTGTGTTTGCAATGGATTCTTCAATTAAAATAAAAAAGGAGAACTTATTAATAACAGACCGGTCAGAGTAGCTAGAATGTTACACATGGTAGCGGGAATGTATAACTTCATGAATTCTTGTAAATCGTTGAGGCAGTTAAAACAAAACTATTCATTGGCACCACTTCAAAACAATTGATGTGAATTCCTCTTGACAACATAACTTCCAATGTAGACCCTCGGAGTCTGACCAAACTACAACAGAACTTTGTCCTTGTACTAAAGTCATTGCAAAGAAGACAGTTCTTTCGAATTCTCTTTCAGACCATATGCCAGTTAGTTTTACTGCTGGATGTTGCATCTTCCTGTAGTCAGTTTGTGGCATCAAAGAGTGAATCAAACCATAATATAAACGCCCGGTAAACTGCTGCATGGAACTCAGCAGAAAGATCATTTGCAATAGATTGTATCATCATACAGTGGTAGATATTCCAGAATGAATCCATACTACTGAAAGAGCTTGTACACACAGAATTTTGTTTGGCTAAAAGTTCAGCAGGGAAAGGAGGACATGCAGTGGAGGCTGCGAAGAATGTTTGATGTATAGCAGAACAATGAGTAAGAGGGAATAATATTGTGGAAGAAGCAGTAGCAGACCGCACAGTGAGGCAGAACAAAGGATATCAAAGAGCCTCACAGTGATGTGAGGAAGTGCAGAATGTTGTTCAGTAGAAGTTGCAATCCTAGCAGTTGGATGCAGTTATATGGCTTGATTTAAAGACCATTCCAATTCTTTTGAAGACACTATCGCAAAATTCTTTCAGTGTCATACAGGATGAGCAGCTTCAGAGAGTTGCATAGTAGAGCATTTTAATGTGCTTGATTTATGGTGGTGTCCAGTATGGGTGTGTATGGCTACCTTTTAAGTTTTAACCCACCATATGACGGAATAACTAATAAGAGATGGCTGTACAGTGCTAAAAAATTACATTCTTCTTTTCTACCCATTGTGAAATTAGATGTTTTCCTTTAATATTTCTTCTTGTTGGCCCCATATTGTACTTATCTTTCCAACTTCATTAACTTGTGAAACTTTAATTTGCAAAACTTGTTGATTTTTGCAATATACAAATGGTATATTCATTAGGGCAACACAAAATGACAAACATTTATTAAAAAATTTAAATATTTGTCTATCTGTAATGACCCCTTATTCAACATTAGTTGAGTCCAGTTCAAACACTTTCATGAAATTTGCAACATTAATTATTTGCAACACTTGATCCCATTCATCTCCAACCATAATCATCTTGGTATCACCTTCTGATCCCAATCTCAAAGTCACCAGTAGGGACTCTTTATACTTCATGTTCTCTTTACTTTGAAATTGATGTATCAATTTCTCATCTAATTTGGCGTCATCCACTTTATATTTCATAGGCACTAGAGGATAAATTCAATGGGTAGATCCTTCACAGTCAACTTGTTATTTTCTTTTTCCTCCTTCAATTTCAAAAACGGATAGATCTTGTTCAATGGAAGAGACCTCTGAGAGAGTTAGTTTCATTTCGCTGAACAAAATTGCAACTCTAGAGCCTCTTCATCATTCGGCTCTATGGTACCTCGGTCTCTACCTCATTCTTCATCAAAGTCTAAATCTTAAGGACACATCAAATGAGGCTACTTCTTTGTTTCTTAATTGGTTATTCAAATATATTATGTTATTCCGGCCAGCATTTTCAAAAAACAATAGATTCTTCTAGTTATGATTGGTCTAAGTTACCATCAGCTAGCCTTGACCCAATAATGCCTTGTAGGCATTCTTCTCTGGGCCTCCTTTGACATTACTAAGAATTGTCATTTTATCAAAAGAAGAAATACGAACACCTTGCAAATAATATTTGAAATGCTACCCCAATCCCATAGATTCTGAAGGGCCTCCGTTCTTCCCAAAAGCGTGCATATGAAAATTACCAGTTATTTATAGATAAAGCGCTTCTTTAGATATATTAAAAGGCCAGACCAACTGTTGAGTACAAGACTCTATGGGTCGGAATCCCAGATTCAATCCCAGCAGCCTCGCTCATAAGCCTACCAAGGCAAGGCATGCCGACCTACGGTATTGAATAGGAAGTAACTGGATCCTGCTAACAAGCTTCTTTTGTTTTATTATAATACAGAGTGGAAGCAGAGATTCAAAGAAGAATTGCAACCTTAAAAGTCAAATATCAGAACTCACAATTACGCTATGCTGGATTTAAGAAGACACCAAAAAAAAACCTAAAAGCACTTGAATTCAAGTACTGGAAACATCAGAGTTTGCATTTATGCCAATTGCAGTGTTGGATTTGTGATGTTTGAGTATCAGAAGCAATTTAAAAATAAATCTAAAAACGTTAGAAGCCTACCATCACAAATCACATTTCAGCTATGCTAGCCTTAAGAAGCAACAAAAAAAAGCCCTGGAAACCTTTAACCCAAATACAAAGCTCTAGAAACCCTAGAATGCGAGCATAAGAACAATTATTTTTTGCGATTTCGCCAATTGCACTGTTGAATTTGTGATGAGATGACCTACTACAGAGGAAATTGTATAAAAACGAAAATATTTGGCTACGCGTCTCAAAACCAAAGAACGCTAGAATTTGAGAGTAAGAAGACTTACTGTTTGTATTGTTGTCATTTGCATTCTTTACCATTGCAATGCATGTACTAATATGACCTACTCTCAGAATAACTAAAACGATTACGAGTAGTAAAGAATTTGAAGATAGGACAGATTATTTTGTAAATACCTAGATTTAAAGGTCGGCCTACACCGATACCAATACCACAGCCGACTCCAAAGCCCGTAAAGACTTGCCCTACTTTCAAAGCAAATGGATTCTCTATGCCTCTTCCTTTTCTATTCTCCATCCTGATTCTTTTCAGATTTCCCAAGGAAGGGATTTACGCGAATTTGCTTTGATTTTCAGCTTTTTGTAATATTCTTTGTCGGTCGCTTCTGAGCTCTACATTTATTGACTGCTGAATTTGAACAAGAGTACTGAAAAATTAACAATCCTTAGTAATTCCTTGGTCTCTCGATTTGTATTTAAAAATTTGCACCCAGCCGAATGAACATTCAAAAAAATGAGGGAGAAATTGGTTTCAACAAAATAGAGGTGATATATGCTATTCTGTACATACAGATCACCTTATAAACGGCACTTCAATATATTATTTTTTCGTGTTTCGGCTAGTGCTGGATTTCCTTGTCGGTACCAGTATCTCAGTTTTAACATTGTTAACCATCACCTCCAATTACTCAGATTTATAGGGGATAGGGGAAGCTACCAATATTTATAGATTGGATTTCTATGATTTTTTTTGTTCTATTTTTGGTATTAACGCCATATCTTATAGAATTTATTAAGTACTGGATATCAACACCATATTTTATAGAATTTATTAAGTATTGGAAGGTCAAAAAGTGGCTATTTTAAAGTGGTGTCTCAAACATGGTCTTTTTTGTAACATTACCCGATCACTTATACAATCAAAAAATTGTTGGACAAATGCCCTAATAATTGTGCAAGTTTTTCACAAATGTTTCAAAAATTATGCATAATTGGTACCAATAAACTTGCACAATAGATCTAATTACTAACTTGTTTTCAAAAAATAGGTCGTTATTGGCTCATAGATGATTTTCTAATAGGCTTTTAATTTGCAAAATGTAGTATGTAGTAGTTGGAACATGGATGGTAACTAGGGCTCTTCCCCTAATGGCCAAACTTTTTCATTTATATTTTATGAGAAGAAGTTTATCTCAAATTTTTTTAACTAGTTTTAGATGATATTCAAAGTTTATTTGAATTTTTTTAATCAATTTTTTATGATGTTCATAAGAGCTTCATCAAACTCTTTAAGAGGTCAATTATCTTAATATTACTAAATTTTCATACGAAACAAACCTACTTAATTTGTTATTTTATCTACAAATTTGTAATCTAGTGGTGTGTCTCAAAACCATTCATTATAGAGTCCTTGTAGCTCCTCTGTCGAACAAGTATGAAATATTCTTTATTATGTTTCAAAGTATGATGTTATATTGGGTCTCCACTAAGTAATTTTAGATCAAACTTAATGAAACATATTTCATGAATAATGTTTTACATGAACTTGTTTCTCATGAGCTTGACTAGTTCACTTAACATTTCATTGTACCTAGGTGAGACTTGCTAGAGTGAAGCAACGGGACTCCTTGGGTAGTCACTTATTTGAACTACTTTAACTCAAGTGCACTTGAGATTTTCTTTCTAGATCAAGCCCACTTAGCTTGCTACCCCATTTGCACGACCAATAACAAGGGTTGTGCCTTTGAACTGTTCATTATAGAGTCTTTTTAGCTCATTCATTAACAAGTAGGAGGTATCTTCCATAGTGTGTCAACTTGTGATATTTTATCGAGATTCAAATACATAGTAATTATGTCAACCTCATTGACCCATAAATATATGATTAAGGTGAATTCTGTAAGTATAGGTTCAATCTCATACCCACAAATCTAACATATACTTTTTTAACATTAATTTATCTAAATTTTAGTCAACTATATCCCACTTTTTCTTATTTTGAGCTAATTAAATACACATTTGTACAATTTATTGTTAGTTTCGTTGAATCCAATGCTAGTCTTAATATGCAGTTATTTATGTAAGTATACTTATTGATTTGATTTTCTCAAAAGAAAAAATCTAAAGTCCTTAGTTAGTTTAAAGATTCTAAGGCTTTGGTTGAAAATCAAACTAGTAGAAACATCAAGTGTTTGAGGGTTGATAATTATGTTGACTTTTGTTTGACATATTTTGATAGGTTTTGTAAGGACCATGGGATTGAGAGGCATAAGATGACTCTATAGACCCCTTAGCAAAATGGAGTTGTAGAGAGGATGAATAGAACATTGATGGAGAGGGATAGGAGTGTGCTTAGTGATGTTGGCCTAAAGAAAAAGTTCCTAATTGAAGCTATAGCCACTACTTGTTATTTGGTAAATAGATCTCCTATATCAACACTTGTCAACAAGACACCCATGGAGGCTTTATCAAGTGAGAAACTTTCAATGAGCTATCTAAGAGCATTTTCTTGTTAAGATTATGTTGGCAAGTAGTCTAATCACCATAGCTTATAGGTTGTCATTTATGGCAACACTACTCGTTGGCATGGTCGCTTGGAGTTCAATCCAATTTTGGATATTTAGTTTTGTAAAAATGACTAAGTCCAAGATGTAGTTAACAGGGTACAGTCACATAGTTTTGATCAACGAGCACCGTATGCATCGAACTAAGTTATGCGAGCTTAGAGAAGTGTACTATGGGATAGTATAGAACTTTAGTTAAGGTCGCTTGGATTTTAGAGTTGACTAGATAGAGTTATAGCATGTTGGAGTTAGGCGAAGACAGTACAGCAATGATATAGGGTAGATGAATGGTCGCGATGATTAAGGGAGTAGTTTGAGGAATCCAGAAGTGCTACTTTGGATTTGGATTGGGTCCTACCCTCATTTTGTTGAAGTGTGATCATCGACTATGTATTTTCTATGTGGTTAAGTGTTAGACACGTTTTCTGATGTTCTTATGAGCTGACTGGAAGAACCTTTTTGAGATCGAGTATATAAGTAGAGTTGTTTTATGATGCGAAAATAAGTGTGGAATGCATAGATGCATTGTGATGTCTAAATCAGACAAAAGTTGATGTGAGATATAACTAGGACTACTTAAGCATAACAGATGCTTGTATTGTTCATTTTGATAAATCATTGTAACAGAAAAAATTTTCTTTGTAAGAGAAATGTGCTCATTGTTTACCCCTAACAGGGCTTCTATCCTTTAACAGGGATATGTACTAAATCTAATATTCATCTCCTAACAGGGCTAGGTCTCCTAACAGGGCTAGGTCTCCTAACAGGGACACTATACTTCTTAGTGCATCATTTGTGGGTATTATTCTCATCGAGGTATTCCCTTGTCCAGGGTTTCCTCGTGAACAAATCGTGGTGTTATGAGTTATCTACTTTATGTGCATGTTCAATTTATTTCAGTACTTGCATGGTTAAGTTTGAATTGGTTAAGTAGGTTTATAAATTGTTGTAATATTGATTCACCNTTCCCCCCCCCCCCCCCCCCCCCCCTCTCAGTATTAATTAATCCTAATAATTGGTATCAGAGCTTGTGGCCCTTGAAGAGAAAGCCTAATAGCTTACGGGAGATCCAGATGGATTCAGGAAGTTTGAAAGAGAACTTTGAGGTAGCACTTCAAAACCTCAATAAGGCTAACGCTGAAAAATGGTGATTTGAAATTTAAAATAAAAATTGAAAAGAACAGAGGGTGTCATCAAGAAGCTTAAGGAACAACTTGAACTTTCTAGGAACCAAAGGCAAGACCTTATGGAAAAGATAAAAGAGGAATCTCATAATGATTCATCTAATAAGATCAAGCAGCTTGAATAGGAAAAACAAGCATTGAAGTAGGAACATGAAACTACTTCTATTCAGATGGCTAAAGAAATTCAATAAGAGAGAGAGATGAAAAAACCAAAATTGAAGAGATCTTAAAGAATGCAAATGTTCAGATGGGAAAGATACATCTTGAACTTGATGACTACATAATCAAGTATCATTAATTAGAGAAATACAACCAAATCATTAAAGGAGAACTTGTTGGATCAAATAATCACATTGAAAAGCTTCATGCAAGTAGTGACAAGATTTATGAACAAAGGGGAAGATAAAAACCTAAAGGAGACGTGATGGGAGTTCGCTTTGATACAGCTAAATGTTCTAAATCTTAAGAAAGGAATTCTGAAGAAAAGACAGATCAAGAAAGACCTACAAAAGAAGAACCTAGAGAGCAGATCAAACCTTTCATAGGTAGATTCTTTGGATGCAACAAATTTGGTCACATGAAGAGGGATGTAGAGGTAAATCTCCTTACAAGCCCTTTTCTGGTTGTTGTTTCAATTACTATGAATATGGACACAAGAAGACAGAATGTAGAAGACCTGATAAATCCCACACAAAACAAGACTACATTAGAGAAGAACGAACAGCTAAGATTACATGTTACAAGTGCAACAACTTTGGACACATTGCAAGGAACTGCAGGTTACAAGTTAATCAAAATAGATCATCTCCTATTGAAGTTGAAATACCATCAATAAGATTCTTTCTACACGGGCTCATAACTGACGAAGATTATCGAGTTTCTAGAATCCAGGAGTTAAAACTACTTGATGAAAGAAGGAAAGAAGCATCCAACCATCTAAGGTTCTATCATAAAAGGATGTCTATAGGTTACAAAAAGAAAGTAAGATACATAGAATTTCAGGTTGGTGATCTTGTACTTGAGAAAATCCAAAGAATCAACACCATCACGAGCAAAAGGGGAAAGTTGGGTCCCTTTGTGATTACTGCGGCATTCGGATTAGAAGACTATCAACTATCAACTCTATAAGGGGAGACATTTCTTGATCCAATCAACACTGTCCACCTGAAAAATTTCTACAACTAGACATTCTAAGCAGTTCATGTACAGCGAAAATGATCCTGAGAAAATACCCAAAACAACAAAAAAACATAAAATTCAAAAACATTTGGAAAAAGTCCTGAAAAAATGATCATCCTGGTGAAAACCTGACAAACAATCGCCTTGATGGATCAACAAAAAAAAGTGAAAAAGAGAGAAAAATAAATAAATGGAAAAGCAAAAAAGTGCCTTGGTGAAAACCTGGTAAACAGGTGTCTTGGTAGCAAAAATAGCAATTTTGTCAAGTGGTGAAAACCTGGCAAACAGGTGTCACTTGTAACTAGCACTCCATCTATCAATGCTTAGCTTGGCTATCTTGCCTACAGAGGACTCAACTTGATTTTTTGCACTTAACAGCTCTTAATTGCTTTCATGACCTTATGCAACCCATCCCAAACATTGACTTGACATCATAGCTTGGAATCGGCCAATATCTTAGTCTTGCCAGCCTTTTCATCACTAGGAGAAGTCTCCTAGTTATCAAGACAACACCTTGTCAGTTGTCCCGCTAATCAATGTTAGCTATCTTAGTCTTCCAAGCCACTAGATAGTTTGCTACTGACACCACTAGTGTTTTTCAATACCTTAATCAAACAGTGTTTCTTAACACTACCTATTTGGACACATCTTTTTTTTTCAACACAAGTCAGAAAATATATCAATGCACTTAAATCTTGGCTTAATAACACTCAAGCACACAACAATGTTTTTCAACACTAAAACCCACAAGCACAATGGTGTTTCTCAACACCTTACAGATAAAAACTTGTACCAATCAAAACTTATTGAAGATATGTGGAATATTTTCTTGAATGTTGTTTGTTATCGATGATTTTCATACTCTTTTCTTTGATTGTTGCTTGTTGGTGTAGTCTTAATGATCCTATAACATCAAGAAAACCAGATGTATGTGATAAGAGCTTCCACATTAAGGTGGAAAATCCTCACATCCCTTGATCATGTTTACTTGTACACAAAGATGAGGTCGCGACTATCTCCTTGACTGTTAATCTGCATGTTTATGCAAGAAAACACTCATGGTTTTCTCAGCTCTGAATGCCATCATATTGGTGTACCCTTTCAATATCAACTGGAAATAATGTGCAGGTCATCCTAGTTATTATACCTTGATGCTTACATTAAGTTTCCCACATTTTATCCGATCAAAGTCATACTCATATCCTTATAGCCGTAGTGGCACCAGTAAAGATTGTATTGACTCTGATGTCCCAAATGCTTGATGATGACAAACTGGCTAAAGGAATCAATGACTAAACTCGCATCCTAAGCTTTATTTCATTCTTAGGCTTGCATAATACCTTTATGGAAACAAAAAAAGATATATCCTTGTAGTGTCGAATCCTTCACTTCATCGATCAACTACATTGATCTCCTTAAGGTTATATGTCTGCAAGAAAGAGTCAGAAATTGACTAGGCGAGAATCAAACCATCACAGTTTTCAGAGAAAAAAATATCATGATAAGAGCATGTTACATAATGAGCGAGAAAAAAATAATAAGATACATTTTCATCCAAGCCATGTGCAAAAGCTACTCAACAAAATGATACAAGATGATAATCTACTCACAAGTAACACGTGAATGAGAAAAAGACAAGAAAGCATGTATTAAATACATCACATAAAGCATGAATCAATCGTATATATCATAAGTATCAATGTCTACAAAAAGGTGCTTTGATAATCTTGAGCAAAATATACATCCTCGATGCAAATGAATAAGGTACAATCAATGGATCTCACAAAAATTAGAAGGGGATGAGATAGAAGAGGGAAATATCAAGACTCACTCCCTCCCTCACAACCATCACAAAGGGGATGTGGAGGTACATCTACTCTAGGTGGAGGGACCACTCCCTCAGATCTCACCAAGTACTACGAATATGGAGGTACTTACTGCGCTATAGGAACTACCACATTGTATGTTGCCACATAATACGATGCCTTGCTATCCTGTTGGGTAACCTCAGAATGAAGAGAACTCTGCTTAGTTTTAAACCCTTAAATCATCTCATCTCACTCATTAATGGCACGGTCTCACTCTGCAATCTATGCATGAGCCACCGCTAACTGTGTCTGTAGCCCTTGAATCCGTCCCCTCAAAGTGCGGATCACATCCTGTGGGGTTTTCTCTCTAGGCACGCCCTCCTCCTCTCCAACCTATGCATCCCTCCACTGACAAACTTTTCAGGTTGCATCATCAAAAATAGGATCCTACCATGCATCACGCATCTCCTCATCTACTATACATGTGGGAGGAGGACCAATGCCAATAGAACTTAATGTGCCTCCCTCTCTGCATTTTTGTTGTTGCCCTACTATAGGTGCCTTACTAAAACTGGAACCTGGGTCTCCTCCTGCTCCCCTAGGCGCTGGAACCCTCTATCCCCCACCTGCAACTCTTTGTGTAATGTCCTCCTTATCAATTTGCGGTGCTCTCTCTGATGAATCTGTGAATCTCGGGAAGGGATGGTGTGAAGTAGTCTCTATACTATGGTATGACCCTTGCATCGGCCACATCCTCTAAGTAATCCCAAGATGGTCGATGCAACTATATTAGCTCCTGCAAGCAAAGAGCATGAGATAATCTAGGAACCCACCCCCATCGCTCCTTGTCCACATAATGATCATAGGTCATAAACTCTTTGTGCTATGCTCTGAGGTCATCCATATTGTCTCAATACCCAAGAGGCATTGAAATACTCCGATAATAGCAAAAGTCCTCCCAATCAAAGGATGCAACACAAATAAATCTCTCCTCTGAGCCCTCCAATCATCCCAAGCCTCAGTGCCTCTGTAAGGCCTCTAGGTCACCATGCTGAGGTCGTCAAGCTGACACCTCCAAAATAAATTCTTCCCCAAGTAGGGTTGCATAAGAAAACCTAAATACTTGTGCACATAAGGCTAACCACTCTATCGTGGTTCATCTATCACAGGCCTATAAATGGGAAGGTGCTCCTATGCCCACACATGCAAAACAAGTACACCTGCAGCTATACCCTTGGCACCTCGAAAGACAGCCTCGTGCATCTCATGATACATATGCGGAAGAAGGCACTAACCCCAACCTAACTGCTCTAGTCTGGCAAAAAGTCTCTCGAGAACTCGACCCCAACCACACAAGAATGCCTACTGAGTCATGTCTGCCATAATGAAACAACCGATGAATCCTGCCATGACGCAAGGAAGAGGATATTGTGCACCATACTGAGTCACCATGTCATCCCAAGAGATCGCTCGATCCAAAATAGTATGATCATAGAAAACTTGGATGAGGGCCTGAATGCCAAGTCGTGGAGTTGTGTCATACTCCACATGCTCCCTAGTAAATAGAATCTGTAGAATCGTGTAAATGTCCTCGAGAGTGGTGGTCATCTCCCCGGTAGGAAAATGAAACATGTTATGCTCATTATGGAATCGCTCTACCAAGGCTATGAGCAACCCATGGTTTACACAGGTATCTGGCATCTAGAGCAGTCAACTAAATCTGCACTCACCAAGATGACCCCTATGTGCATCTGAAATATTCCTCACTAACTACATGGTTGGAAGATAAGTGGATCTAAATTGAATATCTGGTAACTATGCTTGCAAAAGAGAAACAATGCAAAACTATCAGCAATCAAGCAAAATCAGGCAAAAAATGTTGAGTACATGAATCATGGCAATTAGACGAGCTTAAAACCATGCCAAGGAATCTAAATTTATTAGCAAAAGAGACAAAATATTATGTTAAAGACCTCAAAAAATCTTGTTGTTTACCATACGACAAACTATAGCAAAGGAACGCTGGCATGAAGACGCGTACGAGTTAGGAATCAAGAGACAAAACACTCTGATACGACAAAATAGTCATCTTCATACGACGGAAGGGGTATGTATGAAGGAGATCGTACAAGTGATGGGTTTTCTCTAGATGACAAAACCTATGATCTGATACGACAAACTAAGTTTTGGTGTTTTATTTTGTGAACCCTCTCACCGACCCGTACGACAAACCGACCCACAATTTGGAAAAATGACTAAAAACATGGAAAAATCTAAAGAAAACATGCAAAATTGGAATTAAGGAGATAGTTTTTTATTACTCACTGGAGGTGGGTAATCCTGGGGGCGGTTGTGCCTTTGTATTCACTCAAATCGATGATTTATCATAGGGGCCACCATCTTCGCTCAGAGAAGGTTTTGAATTTTGAACTAAGGAAGTGAAAATGAATTGAAAATTACCCATTTGGCCTTTGTATAGTTTTTGACCTAATTTTCAAACTTACTTTGATGAGCATGAAAATCAGACCCTTGGCTAATTGGACAATCTTGACTCCATTTTTCAGGACTGAAATCAAAATTTGACAATGTTTTACTAGTAAAAAATGTAAATTAACTGGTTACTTAAATGTAGTTGATCGCTGACACTTTCCTCATAGGATTCCTCTTCAATATCATTCCTAATTGACTAAATCAAGCATTCTCTACTTCAATCCAATAAAGTCAACCCCAAGTCAACTCTCAGGTAAAATTGTGCAACCCAACTCCAAATCAAACCTGAATCCAATTCTCCTACATCTATTTGGTACATTCGATGCTTCCAAATCGACCTAATTTTCAAACTTGCTTCGATGAGTGTGAAAATCATACCCTTGGCTAATTGGACAGCCTTGACTCCATTTTTGGGACCAAAATTAAAATTCGACTACGTTTTACAGGTCAAAAACATAAATTAACCGATTACTCAAATGTAGTTGATCGCTGACACTTTCCTTCTAGTTGATCATTGACACTTTCCTCATAGGATTCCTCTTCAATATTGTTCCTAATCGGCTAAATCAAGCATTCTTTACTTCAATCCAACAAAGTAAACCCAAGTCAACTCTTGCGTAAAATTATGCAACCCAACTTTAAATCAAGCCTGAATACAATTCTCCTGCATCTATTCAGTACATTCGATGCTTCCAAATCCATCACAATCATAGTTGTCACCCTAACCTCATTCTGATTTTGATCTCGAGGTGGAAACAACAATAATTTGATTCAAATCAACAAGTTTAATCTCTAGGGGCATCAGAGCTCTATATGAAATTAGGATTCTTCAAAGTGATTTCATCACTTCATATCAAGTCACTTGAATCCCTAAGGGCATATCAGCTTCATCGCACCACAACAATCTGATAGCACCTCTTAACCAGGTAATTGGCTTTATTAGGACCCATATCAAGTCAATTACCCCAAGTAATAAATCAAATGGAAATCAATCTCATCACACCACATTAGGTCAATTAGTCATTCAAACCAATCCAAAATTTGGGAAATATGCTCTGGGACGGATACTCAACTTCATCGCTTGACATCAAGATAAATATTAGAACCTTTATGTCAGTCTCTGTCCAATCAAATCTGGAACTAACATCTTTAGATCTCCCTATCAGTCTTCGCTCATTCAAGTCCGAAGGTGATATCTGCAAATCTTCAATCGATCTTTGTTCAATCAAGTTCAGAATCAGTTATGGTTTGTGGGATAGCTTCATAGCTTCACATCAAGCTATTCTAGATCCGTCATCAAATGTTCTTTGAATCAATGCACTGCTCGCACATGGATTGAAAGAGTGAAAAATGTAATCACCTAAGATTGGTCTAGCAAACTCATAGCCTCTATTTTGATTAATTGGCCTTAAAAATCCTAAATCAAAGGCATTTATTGCTAGACCCTAATTATGGGAGCATTTAGTAAAACTTGCTTGCATAATTAAATATAACTTGTTGAATAAAATTCTCAGTCAAGGCTCAAAATCACTTAATTGTTAGAACTATAGAGTTTAATTAAAAGTCCTAAACACTTTTGATTAAATAAACCCATTGACACATCCTCACACATGTGTGAGCACACAAAATTCAAATAAAAGCAGTTAAAAGGGGATATTACCAAATTTGTCTCATTCCCCCCCAAACAAGCACAAGGTTGACCAATCAATGACTTTCCACCCTAATCAAGCCCATGTGGATTGAAGGGAAATGCATCTCAACCGCCCTTCGTGGCTCAATCTTGGTCATCCATTTCGAGGAATTTCCTATAAAAGGGATAGCTCACATTGCTCAAAGAGAGGGTAATTTAGAGAAGCAAAGTTATAATGTTATTTTAGTTCTAGGTTTTGATCATTTTCTAGCCTCCATTTTTCATGGTAGTTTAGTTGATGCATTTTAGTGATAAAATGAATTCCTAGCTTCATTTCCTTAGTTTGTAGTTGCATTCTTTCTTAGATTACTTTGTGCTTAATATGCATTTAGATTAGTAGTTTTCATGCATTTCATTTCCATAGTTTAGAAGGCAAAGTATGTAAGTTCATGCATCATACCCATCTCTTGAATCTTCCATTTTGGAGTCATTTAGTCATTGACTCTAAATGCCAATCTTAAGATCATCCCCCAAGAATCAAACTTGCTTCAACTAGGAAGCAATAATCTTCTCTTGAGGGTAGTTTGCATAATGATTTGATTTCAATTTGATGATACTAACCCTTGAAATAATGGTTTATTAAGTGTTTGGTGTATCAGGTTTAAGACCACATTTACCACACACACAACTAGGAACATGAGTGATGTATATTTTTGGATGAAATACATGTCGGAAAGTTGGATGTGTTGTCCTCGATGTCAACATTACAATAGGATTTATCAGAAAGATTGATTGTTTGATACCAACATATTTGTTGTCTATTTTGCCAGTGGTAAAGCATGTTCAGAGGTCTGATGAGGATTTGTCTTATCAAACAAGGCATCTAACACCTCATGTGATTATGTTGAGTTTGTATACTTGGTCCATGATAAGTCTCAGGGGTTGAAATGAAGATTCAGATGAGTTATGACTTCGTATATGGTGATTGGCTAAAAGTGTGGCAGACATTATAGTGATAGAATCACCGATATTGGTTTAGTGAGAATGCTCAGGTTGATATTTTTAGTTGCACATAAAGGAGTGTGTTTGGGACATGTAGAGGTATTCTCAATTGAAATGGCTTAGTAATCCAGAGGTTCATAGGGCATTTTTCAGATGTTGCAGTTGATGGTGACAGTGTTCTTAAGGTTCAACATAAGAGATGTTGGTAGATCCGACAACATGGATGGATTTACATGTTTTAGTGATATTCATGATGCATATTAATGTTCTTGTATTATGTGCTTGATGATTTGGTGGTCTACATAGATTAAGGTGATGAGATTTGAAGGGCATTTCAAGTTGGTGATAAGTTTTATTATGCTCTTGGCCGAGTTGTTTAGTAAAATATTTTTGTGTGATCGGTTAGTTGAAGAAGAAGAAGTAGTCTGAGAAGTTGTTTGATTGCACAAGTAGATGAAATTTAGTTGTGGCATAAGAGGCTATGCCATGTGAAATTTGATAACATTATGGCTATAAGTTCTACTTCTATTGTTAGAGATATTCCTAGAGTAAAGAAACCTGCTAATGTTGTTTGCAAGGAATGTCAATTAGGTAAGAAAACAAGAATTACGTTTAGATCTAAGGTTGAAAACTCAAATGGAATGTTAGATCTTATTTATACTAATTTGTGTGGTCATGCTAAGATACAAATTATGCAAGGTGATAAATACTTCATCTTACTCATTAATGACTATTCTAGGATGGTTTGGGTAACCTTCTTTAAAGAAAAGTCTAAATCATTTGATAAGTTTAAGGTCTTCAAGAACATGGTAGAGATTGAGACATGATTGAAGTTGAAGTGCTTAAGATCAGACATGGGTGGTGAATTCACATATGGTAAGTTTAGTTCTTTCTACGGAAAACATGTAACTAAGAGACAAATATTTGCACCAAGGTTTGTGCAACAAAATAGAGTTATAGAGAGGAATAACATATCCATTCTTGATACTAAAAGGACCATGATGTTATAAGGAAAAGTTCCACATATCTTTTGGAGAGAAGCAGTCAGCACAGAAGTTTACACTCTCGACTGGGTGCAAATAAAAGGAGGTAATGGTAAAACACCTTATGAAATATGGTGTGAAAATGTGCCTACTAAGTAAGTATTTTAGAATTTTTGGTAGTAAATATTATATCAAAAGAGATGAGGATATAGGGAAGTTTGATGCCAAAAGTGATGAAGGCATATTTCATGGTTATTTACCAAAAGCAAGGCATGTAGGTGCCACAACAAAAGGTTGAAAAAGATAGTAGAAAGTGCAAGTGTCAGAGTAGATGAAGGAATTGATAATCTATCCAAATCAGGTGGATACGATAATACTAATCAAAATGTCAGTGGAAATTTTGAAGAGTATCATAATCAAGTACAACGTGGCACAGTGAATGTAGAAGATAAGGCCTATACAAGTGGAGAAGAGGAAGCACAAAAATATATGGTATAACAGAAGAAACCAAGGTATGTAAGAGTAAATCATTCTGAAGATCAGATTATTGGTGACAAGATAAAGGTGTTCAAACTAGGAAAAGGAATATTGCTGAAGATCACATATGCTTAATCTCACGAGTAGAGCCTAAGGATGTAAGGGAAGCTTGAAAGGATGAGAATTGGTACAAATCCATGGAAGAATAATTGACACAGATGTAGAGGAGCACCCCATAGATTCTTGTTCCAGGCCAAGGAAAAGAATGTTATTGGTAAGTTAAGTGGGTGTTCAGAAACAAGCTAAATAAAGATGGAGAAGTTGTATGAAATAAAGCAATATTGGTGTGCAAAGGATATGCTCAAATGGAAGGTATTGAATATGATGATACTTTTGCACCATTAACAATATTAGAAGTGATAAGAGTATATCTTGCTTATGTTTCTCATAAAAACTTCAAAGTCTATCAAATAGATGTGAAATCTGCATTTCTGAATCGTGAATTAGAATAAGTATACATAGAGCAACCAAATGGATTTCAACTAACTTATCAACCATACATGGTGTGTAAATTGAAAAATAACTATATTGACTGAAGCAAACTCCTAGAGCTTGGTACTCCATATTGGACAAGTATCTACTGAAGCTTGCTTTTAACAAAGGTAATGCTGGCAGTAATTTGTACTTCAAAATTGATAATGAAGACATTTTGATTGTTGAGGTTTTTGTTGATGACATTATCTTTGGGATAAATGATAAGTTAAGTCAAGAGTTTTCCATAAAGATGCAAGATGGATTTGAAATATCCATGATAGGAGAGATGAAATTATTTTTGGGGTTGCAAATTATTCAACCAAAAGAATGGATATTTGTATCTTGGGCCACGTATGTAAAGGAATTGCTAAAAAAGTTTGGGTTAGATGCCTCAAAACTAGTTGGTACACCTATGGTGACCGAATGCAAGTTAATAAAGGATTATGAGTCTCCTAAGGTAAATCAGTCCATATATAGGTCAATGGGCAATGGATTACTATATTTAAAACACACAAGACTAAATATTAGGAATGCAATGTGTCTTGCAGCAAGATTTCAAGAAGAACCAAAGAGGATTCACGAGGTTGCAATAAAGAGGATATTTAGATACTTATAAGGGACAGTGGACTTTGGGATATAGTATCCTAAAGGAGATGACTTTATTTTGAGTGCATAGACAAATGTAGTTGGTCAGCAGATGTTGATGACAGGAAGAGCACAAGTGGTGGTGCATTCTTCTTGGGTAGAAGATTGATTTCTTGGATAAGTAAGAAGCAAAATTGTACTTCACAATCCACTGTCAAGACAAAGTATGTTGTTGTTTTTATTAATTGTACTCAAGTTTTATTGATGAAGCAAATGTTGTTAGATATCAAATTTGTTCACGATGAACCTATTGTCAAGTATAGTGATAATTCAAGTGTCATAGATATATCAAAGAATCCATTGCAACACTCAAAGACAAAACACATCTCAATCAAGTTTCATTTTCTAAGGGAGAAAGTGAATGAGAATGAGGTACGATTGGAGTACATACCCACTAAGAAACAAATTGTTGACATATTCACAAAATCATTAACCAGGGATACATTTGAGTATCTTAGAGGCAAGTTAGGGTTGATTGCCCCTACAAATCTGAACTAATATGCAGAGAGTTGCATCAATCCATAGGACTTTAGGAAGATATCATTCAAATTGGATTTATGTTTTGAAGGCTTCTACTCAAGGGGAGTAGTAAGCATGGAAAGATAAGGTTGAAGGTAAGTAAGAAAAGAGATTTGTTAATCAAATCATATCAAAGCAGAAAATCTACCTTTTTCATTGACATCAAAGGGGGAGAGAAGCATGTGAAAAACAAGTTCAAGTTGAGCTGATGGGAGAGAAGCATGTGAAAAAAAAGTTCAAGTTGAGCTGATGGGAGAGAGTTCATGTGGCAACAAGATATACTTACACATAAGAAAGAGCCTCAACTAAGAAGAAGAAGAGTGCATATCTACGGATAAATTGATGGAGAGAAGATCATGTAATCAGTTAATGGGAAGCTTGTTCCCGGGGGGAGTAGAGACAACAAGTTCCTGAAGAAAGATGAGTTAGAGAGACTCTAAAAGATAATTGTGGATTTTTTTGGTAATAATATTAATGGTATTCTCAATTCACCAGTTTAGTAATCCAAAGGTTTGCAAGGCATTTTTCAGATGTTACAGTTGTTGGTGACAGTGTTCTTGAGGTTCGACATAAGAGATATTGATAGATCCAATAGTATGGATAGGTTCAGATGTTTTAGATATCATGATGCCTATGAATTTTCTTGGATTATGTTCCTAACGAGTTGGCAGTCTACATCAATTAAGGTGATGATATTTGAAGGGAATTTCAAGTTGGTTATAAGTTTTACTATGTTCTTGGTCGACTTGATTAGTAAAATGTTTTAGGGCAACCAATAAAACATTTTAGGTTAAAGTTATGATCTGGAGGTGATTATGATGGATCAAATCATATTGGATCAAAGTCTTTTTTTATCAGGATCATTTATGTAGGCACAAGAAGATGAAATTGAAATATTGGTTTTTGTTGACCTAAGTTCTTGATATAAGGGTTGATGAATTAGGGAAAAATGGTGGTTGCACATGTAAAGGATTGATTGCGGATGCCTGTAATTTCTTGTAGAAGTAGTTATGAAGATCTAGTGAGGTTGAATTTCTCATCTGAAGGAGTCAGAGAGGATTTGAATAGAGATTTGTATTGTACTTCAATGGGACTAACCTTGGCACGAGCTAGATGCTACTATTCAATTCATAAATTGTCATATTATTGTTTGATTGGTCATTGTAGTGGCCTTGTAAGGAAATGAGCCTTCCCAAGGTTGTATCCCTTTTTTATTTCAGTAGTGAGCTCTATACAGTGTGCCTGAATGCAAGTGCATTCCTCATATTTGTAACAAGGTTATACTTCTAACAAGGTATTTTCTTATTGTGGGTAATTAGCCCCCCCATGGTGTTTCCCCTGACAGGATTTCCATGATAAAAATTTGTGTGTCAAAGTGTTGTGGATGTGATTCTGATATTTGCATGCATGCTTATTTTGTTTGAATCAAACATAAGGATTTTAAGTATAAAGAAGTAGTGAAAGTTTTAAAATATTAGGAACACTTATTCACCCCCCCTTCTCAGTTGTTTCCTGCCTTATTTTGTACAATATATGGATGAAGAGATGACCTCTTTGAAGAAGATGAATACATCAGATCTGATACCTTTGCATGAAGGACATAATCCCATGAGATATGAATGGGTGTTAAAAAAATAATGGTTATGATGGTAGTATTGAGAATCATAAAGAGCAGTTGGTTGCAAAGAGGTATTCTGAGATTGAAGGAATAGATTATAGTGATATCTTCTCTCACATTGCAAATTTTGACTTCCATTCAATATATGTTATCATTTGCTACAACCTTTGACTAGGAAATTGAGTAGATGGATGTGAAGACAACATTCCTTAATGGTTATTTGGAGGAAGAAATACATATATGCCATAGCTAGAGAATTTTGAGATAAAAAGGTAAATGAAATTTGTTTTGTAAGTTGGAAAAGTCTTTGTATGGTTTGAAATAGTCTCCTAGGATGTGATGCCAAATTTTTAACACCTGTTTTGAGTTTGGGATTTCAAAAGTCTAAATCTAATCATTGTATTTATTTCAAAATAGGCAATGGTTGAATTCTCATTATTGCATTATATGTGAATGGTATGTTACTCTCTATTTAATTTTTAACTTGAAGTTCCACTTGTTGGAACAATTTGGAATGTAGTATTTAGTTGCAACTAGATATGTTTTGGGAATTGAGATCATAAGAAACAAAGATAAAAAAAATATTTGGTTAAGCTAGAGTAAGTATGTGAATTCAGTGTTGGATAGATTCAATATGACAACTTATAGATCCATCATAGTTCCCATCACACAAGGAAAAAACTTATTGGTGGAGGATTGTCCAAAATATCCTATTGCGGTGCAAGACATGACCACTATACCATGTGTGATCTATGTTAAAAGTCTTATGTATGTAATGAGTTGTTCTAGACCATACATTTCCCAAGCACTAGAGGAGTTTGAAGTCGATATATGGCTAATTTGAGATGAGTAGATGAGGATACAGTTAAAAGAGTGTTTATATAATTGAGGATTACTTATGAGTAGTCCTTGTGTTTTAATGGTTATCCTATTGGAACTTGACATTCTAGGAGTATTCGAGGATATTGGATTTATATTGGGCAAGTGACATTAACAGGAGGAGATCCATCGATGGTGATGTATTTACTATGTTTGATGGTGCTATTAGTTGGATGAGTAAGCGACAAGTTGTATTTTATTTATCCATGACAAAATTAGAGTAGATGACATCTACTCATGTTTGTATGAAATCCATTTGGTTTAAACATTGTGTTCTAATATTGGGTTTAATGTATGGATGGTGTTGTCATATTTAGAGTGTTATTTTCTTGGAAAAAAACTTAACTTTCCTTTCCAAAATAAAGCACATTAATATTTAATCTTATTTTTGTTTGAGATGAGATGGAGGATGGGAAGGTAAAATTAGAAAATTTGGACACTGATGAATTTTGCATATGCATTTCCAAAACATGTGAGCACGTAGAAATTCAAATGGTGTTCAAAGTATTTGGACCTCTCAACTCCTAGTAATTGAATCATGTTCATATTAGTTCTACTCGGATCTTTGGAATGTGGTAGAATGTTGGGAATTAAGGTGTATCAACATTAGTGTTTCCTAACATTGATTTATTTATTTTGCATATTTATCTACACCTATATTTGTAGTTTCTTGTATATCCTATTTCATCTTTTTGTGTGACTTGGTATGGTTAGTTTCCATCATGCTAGGAGACCTTGACATGGGATGTGACAAGGATGTTTTTGTTTGTAATCATCCCAATTAATTGTAGATATTATTTTCCATGTGTCAACATCTTAAGAAATGTATAAGAGGGAACCTGTGACATTTTATGACACTTAAGACCAAAATTTATGACAAAATGGATAAGTGTCATGAGGCATCTTTACATGGAGAACATGGGAACCTAAGTTGGGTAATGATATATATAATAGAATCAAATATTAATGATCATTTATGATGGATTATCTTACAATTGTAATTGATGTCAGCTATGATAAATTTTATGATAGATGTAATGTGTGTGAGAGAACATTTCATACCTATTTATGAAAAAATTGGGTGCCCAGGTTTAAAGGAAGACAAGAGAGGCTAAAGAATACTGTACATGTTTTGTTTGCATGCTTGTATGTGGCAGAAAAAATGTCACATAGATTTAGAAGCATGTTTTCAATGAAACAATTTTAAATAGTTCATACACATTGTATATTTTTTTGTACTTTATAAACCTATCTATGAGAGTACCAATAAATACAATGTTCAACAAAGATCCACATTTGATTATGAATTGACAAATTATCATCCCTTATCTTGAAACTTCCATTCGATGCAGGTATAAAAAATGTTGTCAAAGAAGGTACGAGAGAAAACTTGTGACTATTCTCTTGTGATTATATCTCTCAACAAGTTTGTAGAGTTGTTCCAATAAATGGATGAATTTTGAGAGCCTACATTCGGTTACCATACATTTCCCATGATACATAAATGAAATTGTTTCAAAGGATGTGTCAAAAGTCGACAAAGTTTTCAAATTATCATCAAGGTCTACTAATAGTTTTAAAAACCACAAATTATCAATAGTTTATTTGATACCAAGGTTCGCAAATGTTTTTTGATAGTTTTGAAATGCGTCACACACTTTGAAAGTGGTTATAGAACCACTCTTATTTTTCGACAACCACTAATTTATTTTATTTGTTGACATGAACAATTCCCTTATCTTAGGTCATGAAAATATATAATATTAGTTATATAAAAATTTACTATGTATAAATATTGTTTAATGGTTTAATGGTTTAATGGTTACAATCAAATCAAGATAGCTTATTAAGACCAATACAAGATAACTTTTACCTACCCATGAGGAAAATATGTGTTTTTAGTACTTCCTTTTGGCCTTTGTAATGCCCCTGCAACATTTCAGATGGTAGTGCTTAGTATCTTTTACAATGTGTGTGGAAGTATATACATGGATGATTTCACCATATGTGGTGTTAATTACAAGGAAACTATAGCAACTTTGAAGAAAGTCCTCTTGAGATGCAAGAAACATAATTGATCATTGAGCAATGAAAAGCGCTTCATGATGATGTAAGAAGGAGTGTTCCTAGGACACTACATCTCCAAGCATGGAATACAGGTTGATCAAATGAAGATTAAAGTGGTAAAAAACCTACTTGTTCCATCAAAACAGAAGGATGTAAGAATTTTTGCAGGACACGCTAGTTAATACAAGTGATTTATCAAAGACTTTGGCAAAATTGATGCACCCTTGTACACTCTATTAACCAGAGATGCATAATTTAACTGTGCTACACATTGTCAAACTAAATTTGAAATGCTCACTGATTTGTTGACTGAAGCACTCATTTTAATGAGACCAAATTAGAAACTTCCATTCCACATCCATGTAGATGCATTTGAATATGCATTTGGAGAATTTCTTAGATAGATGACGATATTGAATATAAAATCTACTGCATTAGCAAGAGTCTACAAGCAACTAAAGTCAACTACATAGTGACTAAAAAGGAAATATTATCATTCATCTATGTTATCATCAAATTTAGGCATTATATAATTGGACATAAGGTATTTATACATATTAATTGTGTAACAATAAGATATATGATGAATACACCTAATGTTAGTGGTAGGTTGGTTAGATCGTTGCTATTGTTGCAAGAATTTAATATCATAATTGTAGATAAACCTGGAATAGCAAATATAGTAACAAATTTCCTTTCTAGGTTGACTCGTGGAGATGAATAACTTACTGTAGATGAATCTTTCCCATATGAGCATATTTTTACATTTCAAACATATGCTTTGTAGTATGTTGATATTTTTAATCACTTAGTATTTGACAAGACTCCAACTTATTTCTCTCTCAAGGAGAAAATTCAATTGGCAAAGAAGAGTCCTCCCTATTCATGGACATTAGGCTATCTATTTTATACAGATCTTGATAATGTCACGAGGAGAGGCATTGGCGATGATGAGATCTATGACATACTACAAACCTATCATAATGAACCATGTGTGGGACATTTTTCAGCAAAAAGGACAACCATGAAAGTGCTTAATATTGGTTATTATTGGCCTTCATTACATAAGAATTCAGTTGAGTACACTAGGAAATTTGATAGATTTGAAAGGATGGATAGAACAACCAGATTAGATGAGATACCATTACAACCTCAATTAGTCCTCTCACCCTTTGACAAATGGGGAATAGATTTCATTGGACCCATAAATCCTCCATCAAAAAACAAGGAGTACATCATAGTCTGCAATGATTACCTAACCAAATGGGTTGAAGTCCAAATAAGGGATAACAAGGTACCATAATTTCTCTATGAAGAGATGGATACCAAAATTTCTCTATGGATAGATCCTTGCCAGGTATGGTATCCTTATGGAGATATTATTAGATCAAGGACCTCAATTTGCTCCTGCTCTTATTTAAGCACCCATAAATAAATATAAACTACGACAGGGGAAGTCCACCCATGCCATCCTTAGGCAAATAGGAAAGTAGAGGTAAAAAATTGAGAAACAAATGCCAATATAACAAAGACATTAGTATTTCATAAGAAGGATTAGGCATCGAGGTCACTGAAAGTTGTCTAGGACTACAAAATAACTTGGAAGACAACTACATGGTTTACACCTTTTCAATTGATGTATGGACATGAATTTGTATTGTCTATTGAGTTTGAACACAAGACACTTAGAACTACCTTAGAATTTGGTATAGATATTTCAAAAGCATCAAAGTAAAACATAATGTAATTGAATGCAGTAGATGGACTTTCAAAGGAGGTACTTCACCATACTGAGAGAATGTGGTCACAAAGAACGAAGTGGCATGATAGGCATACCGTGACAAAATAATTACAACTAGGGATTGAGAAATTCTATATGATTCTAGGTATTGAGACCACCAGGGGAAGTTACAAACACATTGTCTTGGACCAAATAGAAAAAGTCTTCTCAAGTGGTTTGGTGTGACTACAAACTTTTGATCTAGTTTGACTCTCCTTGCTTGTCAATGGTCACTGTCTATGATTTTATAATAAGCCATTAGTCAAAGTTGAATTCCTTAAGAAGGTCCAATAAGATGCATTACCATGTTTTCCTCTAGCCACACTGCCTGAGGTAGTTTTTGCAGGTTTTTCTGTGTAGTATATCATATATACATTATAACAAGTTTCCTTATTCTATAAACATTTTATTTTTTGAATGAAAATTCCATTCTAGTAGTAAATTTGATGTTTTATAGCCAGAGGGACCATTCCCTACAGTAATTAAAGGACATATTACTTGTAAAATTGGTTGCAGAAACTAAAATCAAATTGTACTGAAGACACAGTACATTTTATTCCAACATGGAGCTCAGTAGACTCCATAATGTGTTGATGAGCCTTCAAACTCACATTGTAGGGGTTTTAGCCTATTAACTGTCACTTCCTGCTACCTTTCAAGCACCATGTCATCATAAGAAGAAAATTTAAAATAAAATATGCTACATTGTTCACACATGCCTACTATTATTTTCACTTCTGTCGAAGTTGGTGTGATCTATTCGGAAGTTACACAAATTGCCACATGAATAACATTTCCAATTTTATTTACATTTCTTTATCATAATGTCTCATAATCATTTTAAGATCACAATTATTGCAACATTAAGCAAAGAATTAAAAATAATACTAACAATTTCCCTTCCACATCCAAGTGAGGATAATTGTTAGTTTGAATTGGGGAGAGGGGTATCATTTTTGAAATATGTTTATTCGAAATGTTTATGCGTGATATGCAAATTCTTGTAAGCATAAGTCTTTAAGAAATTGCCCTTTCCAATTTTGAGTCTTTTTGCAACTATAAGATGATCAATTAATTGGGAGTTTGTAGTATAACATGGACATGCCACTAATTTTTATTTTTTCTAAATGATAGTTACCTCTGGCTCTTATCCTAAAAAATTTGCTAGAAAGAAACCTGGTCAAACCATAGCTAGAATTTAGGTCATTTTTTTAAAAAATTGCAGTTTAGCAGTGGTTTGAGGAGAAATTTTAATCATCGGAGGAGACCCAATTTGCAGAGAGTTGATTGCATGTAATTTTATTGAAAAGTGCAAGGAAGACCTTGTGAATGCTATTTAGGGTAAATCTTTTCATAAGTTACAGAGTTTGATTCACACATATCCCTATAGTTTTCTCTTATTCTTGAAGATGACGTGGCCATGGTAAAGGGGGTATGGGTTGATGCAAATATGATGGATATAAAAAATTCTTTTGTGTTGTCAAATGATTATGAGGATTACATGGAGTCTCATGATGTAGCGTCTATGGTCCGAGAGCACCCTAAGGTATTTGAAAGATCTTTTTGGTCATTTTGGCTTATAGGTTGGTTTAGCCAACCATCAGTTAATAAGGAATATGTTATAAAGTCTCAAGTTTGTTTAAGGTGTGATTAGAGTCAGTAGTGATTAGGGTTTCCTAGTGATGAGGTCAAATTGTACCTAGGGGTCTATACCCTTAGAAGTCAACCAAAAGGTCAAAGGGTTGACCAAAACTCCAAAATGGAGTGGAAATCAAGGTTTTGATGTTTTTAAGTGTTTTAAGGTCATTTGATATGTTTTAGGACCAAGTTGGGCCATCAAAAGTAGCAAATTGTCATTTTGGCAAAAGATGTAAAAGTTGTCATGACAACTTTTGCAACTTTGCAAAGTTGGCATGACAACATTTCCTAATTTTTAGGAAAGGGCTTTAATGGTGCCAAAATACCAACATGAGGGTCCATACATGTGAGGGTAAGGTATATAAGGTTGGAAAACCCTAGTCCAGGAGTTAGTTTCCATTGTGTACGAATTGTGTGTACAAAAGGAAGGAATCAGTGTATATTTTCATGACAGTGCTATGATCCAGTAGTGTAATGGATTGAGAAATTTTATGTTGGAATGTACTTATTGTAGATTTGAATTGATCATTTTGTGTGACTAGTGAAGGTTTTGTAAATTCTTTTGTTTTCACAGGTTCGTTGTCTGGTTTTGAGGTAGTTATGTAAATATGTCACCCTCTTCAATTCCCGTGGTCAAACTCCTATGGAATCTTGGATTAAAGTAGGGGAATCCATATACATTGTTTATATAGGTTGTGGAGTCATTTTATGTGGGGGAAGCAATTTTAGCATCAAGCCCTAGGCGAGTGCAACTGCATTCTGGTTAGGTGCTTGAATGGAGCAGTAGCAAGAAAGCTTGCTCAGTGGATTGGTTGAATCCAATCAATGGTGGGGAAATGTAAAGATGAGAGTCCTTGTTATTTGTATGCAAGGAGAAGTTAAGGGGAGGCGTGGAAGGCAATCAAAACAATTCAAGAAACCAGACTATGTGCATGTTCCCTAAAACCCATGAAAATAGGGGTTTCTTGGAAAACTACTGTACAGACAAAGTTGGAACTTTAGACCTTGAAAATACTAGGGTAGAGGAAAAACCCACAAGGAATTTGTAAGTAGTTACCAAGGGTGTTAAGGGATTTTAGGAGAAAATCCACTTTTACAGTGAATAGGAGGGCTAATTAGGCCTAAAAGGCTACAAGGCCTTAATTACTAGAAATATTTAACCTGATTGGAACTAGGGTAAAAGGTCCACAATATTGGATCTAAGTGAGTTGAAAGAGACCTAAAGAAGGTCAGGAATACCATTACAAGGAAGATAGCATAGATGGGGGAGTAAGTGATCAAGAGAAACCGTGGATGAGAAGAGTTATGGAGAAGGACCTAGTGTGAATTTGAACTTGTTGGAGAGCTCCTAGAAAGTTAGAGGAACAAGAGAGGAATCATGTAGTTAGGGTGGTGATAGGAACCCTAAGAAAGACCAAGAGAAAGTCTAGTAGAGAGAAAGAAATCTCTAGGAGTGGGAGCTCCCCATAAAATTGGTATCAAAGCCATTGAAAGGCTTGGGAGTTGATTGGTGTATGTTAGAGAGGAGTTAATCCATAGGTGAGAACATCACGGTGAATAATTCTGAATTAGCAAGAGACTTGTCAGAGAAGCAAGAAAAGAATAGGCTTCTTGATAAAGCATTGGAAGAAATGAAGATAAAGATGGTAGAGGTTGTAGAGACAGCCAACAAGATGAAGGAGCAGATGAGTGAAGATAAAGACAAGGGAAAGAAACCATTAGAGGAGGAGATAGAACCAGAGCCTGACCCTACTCTACCTAAGGAACCATTTCTCAAGGCACTCAAAGTATTGAGTGGAAAGTCTCTAGAAGGCGTTCCAGTATTCTCTGGTAAGATAGATGCAGAGATGGTTATGGAATGGATTGAAGGCATGGAGAACCACTTTGAATGTGATGGGATCACATAAGCATAGAAGGTAAAGATATCCAAGTCTAGGCTAAGAGGACAAACACTCACATGGTGGAAGTTTCTGCAAGAAGAAAGGGAGAAAGAGGGCAATAAGCCTATAGCAAATTGGAAATCAATGGTGATGAAAGTGAAGGAGAACTACCTTTCGGAAGACTATGACATTTAGCTACACAAGAACAGGCAGAACCTTAGGCAAAAGGACCTATATGTGCCATCCTATACTGAATAATTTCAGAAGCTTTGTCTTGGATCAAGAATACAGGAGACAGAGAGAATCAAGGTTGCTCAGTACCTTAATGGATTAAGGTGGAATATACAAGAAGAACTCAGTCTCTTTACCCTAACTTCCATTCATAGTTGTTTCCAAATGGCTTTGAAAGTGGAAGCGAAACTTAGGAAGAAACACGACTCTAACTCCAGAGGAAGAGGAAGGGGTGGAGATAATAGAGGTGGCCATAGAGGAGGTTCAAGTGGAAGAGGAAATGATATTAGGAGTCAAGATGAATCCATATATACAAAGCAAGGACATGAGTCAAGCAATAGAGGTGGATACAATAGAGGAAGGGGTTCTTATAACAGTGGAAGAGGAAGATCAAGGGGTTTTGGAAGAAGTTCTCATTTTTCTTCCATGAAGTGCTATGAATGTGGATGATTGGGGCACCCTGCATATAGATTCCTGGACAAACCCTCAGCTTCACAAGGAGAGAAAAAGATAGCCTATGTCCAAGAAGAGGATTGTTCTAAACAATCAGAGGTGAGTCTAGATTCAGAGAAGGGAGAACATCTCATGTTGAGAAGAATCTTGATCGAGACACCCACCACAGATGAACATAAGTAGAGAAGGGCTCTTTTTAGAGTCAAGTGCAAGATATTGGGGAAAGTGTGCAAAATTATCATTGATTCAGGGTCCACAAATAATGTTATATCTAAGGAGGCAATAGAGAAGTTGAAACTCACCAAGATTCCACATGTCTGTCCCTATAAAGTTACATGGTTAAACAAGGGGAAAAACATCTTGGTAAATGAGCAAGTATGGGTAGAGTTTACCATTGGCAAGTATCAAGATAAGATACTTTGTGATGTGTTTCCAATGGATGCAAGCCATCTGTTGCTTGGCAGACCATGGCAGTATGACAGGGAAGTTGTCCATAATTGGAAAGATAACAAGTACTCCTTCAAGAAAAATGGGGTAACTTTCAAAATTCAGTCTTTGATAGAGGAAGACATAATGGAGAAGATAGGATACAGTACATTTTTTATGAGTGGAAAGGAGTTCCTAAGGGATATGAAAGAGGAAGGAGTCGGTTATGCAATCATGTTAAAGCCAAAGGAGGAGGAGACTCATGAGCAAGCACCTATGCCAAAGGAAGTGAAACAACTGTTGGATCAATTTAAGGACATAATATGTGAGGGTACACCAGCTACACTACCACCAAAGAGGGAGATAAGTCATTAGATTGAATTTGTACCAGGAGCATCTTTTCCAAACAAGACTACATATAAAATGACCGGACCAAAACAAGGAGATAGCCAAGAAAGTACAAGAACTTTTGGACCAAGGGCTGATCAGAAAGAGCATAAGCCCATGTGTTGTCCCAGTGGTGTTGGATCCTAAGAAGGGAGGTAAGTGGAGGATGTGTACTGATTCTAGGGAAATAAATAAGATAACTATTAGATATAGATTTCATATTCCTAGGATAGAATATTTAATGGATTGTTTGGGGGGTGCTAAGTACTTCCCTAAAATTGATTTGAAAAGTGGTTACTACCAAATTAGGATGAAGGAAGGTGATGAGTGGAAGTTAGGATTTAAGACTAAAGAGGGGATATATGAATGGTTAGTTATGCCCTTTGGGCTTACCAATGCACCTAGTACCTTTATGAGGGTGATGAATGAGGTCTTGAAAGACTACACAGGTGTATTTGTAGTTGTGTATCTAGATGACATCCTCATTTTTAGAAAGACAAAGGAGGATCATATGAAACAATTGGAGTTAGTATTGAAGAGGTTGCAGGAAGAAAAGCTCACCATCAATCTTGAAAAGAGTGAATTCGTGAAGGAAGAAATAGTCTACCTAGGATTTGTAGTTTCCCAAGGTGACTTGAAAATGGATAAGGACAAAGTAGAGGCTATATTGAAATGGCCTACTCCTAAGACAGGGACTGAAATTAGGAGCTTCCATGGGTTATCCTAATTCTATAGGAAGTTCATTAGGAGATTCAGTGAAATTTGTGCTCCAGTCCTAGAGACTATTAAAGGAGGGTTGAAAACCAAATTTGTATGGACCAAGGCAGCTAATGAGGGGTTTGAAATGTTGAAAAGATAAGTAGCCACTCAACCTATATTGTTGTTACCAAGTTTTGACAAACCTTTCATGGTAGAGTGTGATGCAAGCAGCATAGCAGTGGGGGCTGTGTTGAGCCAAGAAGGCAGGCCTATGGTATTTTTCAGTGAGAGATTGAATGAGGCAAAGTCTAGGTACTCTTCCTATGACTTGGAGCTATATGCTCTTGTACAAGCCTTAAAGAAATGGAGGCATTGTTTATTTCCTAAAGAGTTTGTTGTCTTTACAGATAACCAAGCATTGAGTTATATCAATACTGAAGACAAACTTAGTTTGAGACACATCAAATGGATGGAGTTTTTGCAGTCATACACCTCACTATTAAGCATAAGAAAGGGGTACAAAATAAAGTTGCAGATGCCCTTAGTCGAAGGATGCTTACAATACAAGAGATTCAATTTCAGAGTACAGGGGTAGAAGGGTTTAAGGACCTTTATGAAGGAGATGCAAACTTCTCAGTGATCTACAAGGTGTGTAAAGAGTTTGAGAATCACTTTCACAGTAAGTATGTAGACTACACTTTTCAGAATGGATTTTTGTTCAAATGGAAACAATTATGTGTTCCAAGGGGATCCATGAGGGAGAATCTCATCCAAGAAAAACATAATGGGAGTTTAAGTGGACACTTTGGATTGTCCAAGACCTTGGATCTGGTGGAGAGGTTCTATTGGTAGCCAAAAATGCAAAGAGATATAAGGAGATATGTAGAACAATGTGTAGTGTGTCAAAAAGTAAAAGGAACCTCATCAAATGCAGACTTATATCAGCCATTGCCCATTCCAAGTAGACCATGGGATTGCATAAGTATGTATTTTATAGTGGGACTACCTAGGAAACCTACTAGTTTAGACAGTGTGTTTGTGGTAGTGGACAGATTTAGCAAGATGATCCATTTTGTCCCATGCAAGACAACACATGATGATAGCCATATTTCCCACTTGTTCTTTAAAGTGATAGTGAGGATACATGGCTTGCCAACAAGCATAGTTGCAGACAGAGATGTGAGGTTTATGGGACATTTTTGGAAGACACTTTGGAGATGGCTAGGAACCAACTTGTCACATAGCTCAGCTTATCATCCTCAAATGGATGGCCAGACATAGGTGATCAACAAGGTACTTGGTAATTTGTTGAGATGTTTGACCAAAGAATATGGACAAAGTTGGGAGCAAGTGATACCTCAGACATAATTTTCCTACAATGATAACACAAATCGGACCACAGGTAAGAGCCCATTTGAGATTGTTTATGGGTTACACCCAAGGGGTGTACTTGAGTTGAGAGACCTACAAGGTTATGAAGGCATCAGTGGTCATGGTGATGATTTCTCTCAGTCAATGAGAGAGGTATATGAACAGGTTAGGAAGACATTAATGGAGGCCAATCAGAAGTTGAAAGCCAAGAGAGATGAGGGAAGAATAGATCTGCAATTTGAAGTAGGTGATCTAGTAATGGTGTTTTTGAATGAGGCTAGGCTACAAGAGTGGATACCTAGTAAGTTGCAGATGAAAAGGATTGGTCCTTGCAAGGCGTTGGCCAAGTATGGACCCAATGCTTATAATGTGGAGCTACCCAAGGAGATGTCAATTTCTCCAATCTTCAATGTGAAGGATTTGATAATGTATAAAGGGCTAGAAATGGATGAAGTGCAATACAATACTAAGGTGAACAAGGATGCGGGGGAGTTCAAGACTCTGGATCAGATCAAACCATGAGCTGAAAGGATACTGGATTCAAGAGTGAAGAAGCAGACCACACATAAGATCTATATGGAATATCTAGTGAAGTGGAGGCAACAACCAAAGTCAGAAGCCACTTGGATAGCTGAGAGTGACTTCAAGAAGCATGGAATCAATGAGGATTTCATGACACCACAGGTACCCTAACTTGTTTTGTTGCAGGGGGGAGGATGGTGCAGGAGCATCCTAAGGTCTTTGAAAGATCTTTTTGGTCATTTTGGCTTGTAGGTTGGTTTAGCCAACCATTACTTAATAAGGACTATGTTATAAATTCCCAAGTGTGTTTAAGGTGTGATTAGAGTCAGTAGTGATTAGGGTTTCCTAGTGATGAGGTCAAATTGTACCTAGGGGTCTATACCCCTATAAGTCAACCAAAAGGTCAAAGGGTTGACCAAAACTCCAAAATAGAGTGGAAATCAAGGTTTTGATGTTTTTAAGTGTTTTAAGGTCGTTTGATATGTTTTAGGATGAAGTTGGGCCATTAAAAGCAACAAGTTGTCATTTTGGCAAAAGATGTAAAAGTTATCATGACAACTTTTGCAACTTTGCAGAGTTGTCATGACAACATTTCCTAATATTTAGGAAATGGCTTTAATGGTGCCCAAATCCCAACATGAGGGTCTAGAAATGTTATGGTAAGGTATATAAGGTTGGAAAAACCCTAATCTAGGAGTTAGTTTCCATTGTGTACGGATTGTATGTGCAGAAGGAAGGAATTATATTGTATTTTCATGACAGTGCTATGATCAAGTAGTGTAATGGATTGAAATTACTTAGTTAATGGATTGAGAACTTTTATGTTGGAATGTAATTACTTCTTGTAGCTTTTAATTGATCATTTTGTGTGACTGGTGAAGGTTTTGTAAATTCTTTTGGTTTCACAGGTTCGTTGTCTGGTTTTGAGGCAGTTATGTAAATATGCCACCCTCTTGAATTCCCATGGTCAAACTCCTATGGCCTCTTGGATTAAAGTAGGGGACTCCATGTAAATTGTGTATATAGGTTTTGGAGTCATTTTATGCAGGGGAAGCAATTTTAGCATCAATACCTAGGCGAGTGCAACTGCATTCTGGTTAGGTGCTTGGATGGAGCAGTAGCAAGAAATCTTGCTCAATGGATTGGTTGAATCCAATAAATGGTGGGGAAATGTAGAGAGGAGAGTCCTTGTTAGTTTTACGCAAGGATAAGTTCAGGGAAGGCGTGGAAGGCAATCAAAACAAGTCAAAAAACTAGACTGTGTGCATGTTCCCTAAAACCCATGAAAATAGGGGTTTCTTGGAAAACTAGTGTACAGACAGAGTGGGAACTTTAGACCTTGAAAATACTAGGGTAGAGGAAAAACCCACAAGGAATATGTAAGTAGTTCCCAAGGGTGTTAAGGGAATTTAGTAGAAAATCCACTTTTACAGTGAATAGGAGTGCTAATTAGGCCTAAAAGGCTACAAGGCCTTAATTACTAGAAATCTTTAACCCGATTGGTACTAGGGTGAAAGGTCCACAAGATTAGATCTAAGTGAGTTGAAAGAGACCTAAAGAAGGCTAGTAATCCCATTACAAGGAAGATATCCTATATGGGGGAGTAAGTGGTCAAGAGAAACCATGGATGAGAAGAGCTATGGAGAAGGACCTAGTGTGAATTTGAACTTGTTGGAGAGCTCCTAGAAAGTAAGAGGAACAAGAGAGGAATCATCTATTTAGGGTGGTGATAGGAACCCTAATAAATACCAATAAAAGGTCTAGTAGAGAGCAAGAAATCTCCAGGAGTGGGAGCTCCCCATCAGTCTACAAGGGTGGAATTCACTAGACTAGAGGGTGGACCCTTAGAAACCTCTAATCAAGGGACAAAAATACTCTTGTTAACTAAGAAATAGGTGGTAGAAACAACTCATAAGATTAGGTATATCACTAGTGAGGACATATTATTAAACCTTCTTTCTCATCACTTCAAATGTTTGAGTCACCTTGGGCATGAGAGGATGATCAATATGCCTAATTATTTATCTCATTCGCTCACCCAGATGATAGAAAAAGTGTAGAAAGGTAAGGATACCTTAGTATCCCTTGACCATCTTATAATATTTTTGGTGAAAATAAGTTTAGGAATTTATTTTACTCAGAAGAGTTGGAAAGAGTTTATAGAAGTAAAGAAGGTTAAGCATTTGAATTTAGGGCATGTGAGAAGGAGATTCAGACTTAGGGGTATATGCAGGATCATGGGGGGCCAAAAAGTGGCTATGTGCAAAAATAGGTTTTTCATTCGCCCAAAAATGCGGAAATCTGTGTTGACTTTTTGCTAGGCTTGGGTGTTAATACACCTAGCTAAAGCAAACACCTAAGCACAGTTTATATTCGACATCAGATATGTTTATTATATTATATATAATAATATAATATATACATATAATTATTTTATATATAATAATATATTACATATATATAATAATATATATTATATATAATATAATATATTAATATATATTAAGTGACGGTCTATGTGGGGCCGCCGATTAATTCAAACCACAACATTTCTATCTGATATCAGATTTCGTATTCTATATCAAATATGACTGGTATATATTAAAAAAAATGTCGTGGGTTATTTTAAACAATGTCATGAACATATATTAATTTATATTAAGATATATTAAGCGACGACCTACGTGGGGTCGTCGCTTAATTCAAACTACAACATGGGTATCTGATATTGGATACGATTGGTATATATTAAAAAACAAATGCAGTGGGTTATTTTAACCTATGACAGGAACATATATTAATATGTATTAAGTGGCGGCCTACGCGGGGCTACCGCTTAATTCAAACGGGGCCACCGCTTAATTCAAACCACAACATTAATATCCGATATCGGATTTCGTATCCAATATCAAATACGACTGACATATATAAAAAAATCAAATATCATGGGTCATTTTAACCCATGGAATTAGCAGCAGAGAAATCACGTTTTTACTATACAATATCAGATTGGATCCGATATCATATCCGAGGAGCCCAAATTTTCCACAACTATTTGCATTTTCATATCCATGTATGTTTTTTATTGCTTTTTCTTACCTTTTTGGGATTATTGAGTTTCATTTTTAGTGTTTTTTTATAAAACTAGGTTTTTAAATTTGATTTTTTTCTATTGTTTAAATTTTAGTTTATTTATTTGAATTTTTAATTTAATCAGGTATGGCAGATAATACTGATATTACCTAGCTTGGTAACCCACCTCCCAAAAATCCACAACTTGAAAACCCACATATCGTAGAGCCACAAACACAAAACCCTCCAATTATAAACCCTCGACCTTTAGAAGAGCTTATAGATGATAATTTGAATCGATTGAGGGATAATATAAATGTGCATAATAGGATCCCTAGATTAGCCTAAATGTTTACTACATTAGATTCTATAATAGAGAACATGGAGATCCTCACCACGTAGCATAATGCTACACTTATATGGTGAGATGACATGCATACCTAGTTTAACAATGAGCTCAATTATGATGGGGTGAAGGCCTTGGAATCAAAAAAGAACACAAAGCTGTCATGTTTGTGAATCCATATACTAGATAAGCTTGTGATCCAAAAAAATGAAAGTTGAACATGGGATGGTGCATGAATGATAATATGTGAGATAACTTTTGGGATCATTGGTGGATGGTTTTTGATCAACCACCCCATGGAAATATGGAAGTGCCATTTTATTTCATTAAAAAGTTATATGTCGAGTTTGTGTTAGGTTATAAAGTAAATTGTTGGAGTATGAGATCATTCATGGGCATAGGCGAAGGCTAGCCCCATGATAGAGTAGGGACAGATCGAGTAGTACAGGGCCCATATGTTCCCCCTTCTCTCATTACTCCCTATCCTACAATGAAGCATCCATACATTATGCCATAGGTTGCCTTAGAGATCATTAGGGTTATTCACACTTTGAGTGGGCATTTGGTTAGGCAGATTGATAGGATAAATATTTGTTATCATTTTAAAGCCTCTTAATAAAGTCTAGGGTAGTATTTTGTTATCTATTCCTTGTTTGCTATGTTCTATTTCATTATCTTCCAAAGACTTGGTTACTGTTCGAGTTAGATCAATGGCATGCAGCTACATGGACATTACTTTCATGGTTTAAAGGTTTTTATACACTTTGACATACATGGATGAACCTTAATTTCCTTCCTGAAATATTATATACTTATGTGATGAATCTGCAGTTGTGTTTTAATATGTAATTAATTATTTGGTAAATGAATATGTGTGCATGGTGTGTTGGATGTATGCTACTTTGTTCCTATTTAAATGTTTGTAATGTAGGACAGTTCATCGCAGGAAGGCAGACTGAGCACACATATGCATCCTTATCCATGAAGACACCCAACATTATTATTAACTTTTTAAGACACCCAGTTTGTGTAGCTTATCATTTCAATTCTAGTGTTCAGCTGTTCCTGCAGCCAAAGCAACAGAATAGTGAAAATGTTGTGAGTCGAACATAAATCATTTTCTTCTTTAGCATTGGTAGTGTACTTCAGTTAGTTTCCAAATCTTTATTTCCTGTAGCGGTAGACTAAATTTGCATTCAATTCTTTATTTCCTAAAGCTTTATAGACAACGTGGCTTGAGCTAGAACTTAATGCATATATCTTGCAGAATCATTTAATTAATGCATCCCTATATTGATAAATAAATGAGCCTTCATGTAAGGAGGATAGTTGCTCAAATACGATGTCCAATCCCTGAGTCGGGTAATGAACCTAGTTTTTGATCCCTTTATGAAGTCAAGAATTTTTGGCATTATTGTCAAGGATAGTGTTGAGCTAAGTCCTAACACATCCATTTGTAGAATCTAATTTAGTTCATGCTTCCATTCTTGTCTTAGAGTAATTTAGTTTCCATTTCCCAACAGATCACGCAAAAATAAAACCACTCTATCTGCATGCATCGAAGAAGAATGGACACTTTAGAAAGATTCCTACCAAATTACCCCGACAATCGGCTAGGAGACATATTTGTGCCAGAAGAAGAAGAAGAAGAAGAAGAAGAAGAAGAAGAAGAAGAAGGCCCTTTTGCTGATGTTATCCCAAAACTTCCCACTCCTTCATCATCCTTAGAAGACAAAGCTTTAGCCCTTCACATCTTTGATGACCACTTTGACTTAAATAATTTTGCATACATCTTAGCCAATTTGCGTATTAAATATCTTGACCCAGAGTAAGGGGATAATCAATTGGCCTTAGTAGTCTATCACTCAAGAAATCAACCAATAGGTCCATCGAGGATGGAAGCTCCTCCACTGAGCTTTTTGTTCCCCATTACTAATCAACATGATAATAAAAATATCAAGAATATTCCATCTTCAGCCCTTCCCAAGTTTTATGACCTAGTACCTTTCTCTTTGAGTTTGATATCCTCTCCCAAAGTTATGACCACACTATTGATACCCATAGTATTAAATTATTTCCCGCAACTCTTAAGGAGTCAGCATTGAGATGGTTCATGAGCCTAGGAAGTGATGTTGTCCACAACGATGAGATGAAGGTTGCATTCTTAGAAAAATACAAGGAGTATTGTAGGGAAACTGACATGAGGGGAGATGATATCTTTAAGATGAATCAGAAAGAGAATGAAAGCCTAGAAGACTATGTGTCACAGTTCTTGTTTAGCCTGCAAAAGAACACTCAATATTAGTTTAACCAAGAATTTCATAAGTTGTTATTTCTTAGATGCATCAATGAGGGATTCACTGAAGCTCTAGACCTAATGGCAGGAGGAGACATCACTCAATCCACATGGGATGATATCAAGAAAAATTGTCTTAACTACTCCAAAGTTGCTGCCTAGAAAGGGAGAGGATACAGGTTTGCTACAGGAAGATCAAATGGTGTTGGAGCCTCGTGAATAGATTTAACACATCTGTTGTCAGATTTCAAGCAAGATATTATCAACAACATGGAAACATAGTTAGATAACCTACAAGCCACAACAACCAAAACTTATGTCACGCCACAACAACCAACACTTATGCTACCTCCTACGACCACAACTAATCCTCCAAGGCCAAATTAGCTACCTGCTCAGCCTCAGCCAAATCCCAATAATCAACCTCCACAACAACAACAACAACAACAACAACAACATGTGTACTCAACAGACCCTAATAAATATCCTACTTATGTTATTAATATCAATTATATCCATTTCCGGTCTGGAACTACATTGTCTACACCTACTTCCCCTGCCATAATAGAGGTATCATCTGAGGGAGCAGAACAAGAGAGTGTACTCTCCCACTCCATGTCAAGCATGACTATCCAATACATTTGAGCAACCCAAGCAAGTAACCCCACCTTTTCCACAAAGGCTGCAAGCTAAGATCCCAAAGCCTACTGCAAATACTACCTTTGACATACTCGATCAACTTAAAAACATTAGTGTACAAATTCCACTCTTCCAAGCAATCAATGATGTGACCACCTATGGAAAGAATTTTAAGGAGGCTTATTACAAAAATCCTGGCAGAAAAAGGAAGGATCCCCAGACTATCCATGTCTTAGGGTAGCTAGCGGATATAATTCTTGGAAAAGTTGTTGTTCCCAAATACTTTGACCTTAGCAGTCCTATTGTAGAAGTCGTTATTAATGAGAGAGACATAAAGAATTCCCTAAAATACCTAGGTGCATCCATTACTGTCATGACTAGGGATATCATTCAACAACTTAATATATCCAACCTTCAGGCTACACCTACCATCGTGTGGCTTGTAGACAGTTCCACGGTCAAACCTGATGCCATGGTAGAGGATATAGTTATGACATTAGACTCTTGGTCCTATCTTGCAGACTTTATGATCCTTTCCCCTAAAGCTACACTTGGGGGATTTCCAATCATTCTAGGATGTTCTTGGTTAGCCACAACATATTCTTATATTGGTTGTCATTTCTGAGACATGACCATTTCTGATGGTCTAGCTACCAAGAAACTTGCCTTATATCTACCTGCCCAGCCTCAACCTAAGCTAACCACTTCTGTCTAGCCAGATATAGGAGAAGAGTCTAAGGAGGTCAATTCAGTGGTTTAGTTAATGATGCTCAAGAGAGATTTGTTCCTATAGCTTCAGGAAGATGATAAATTGCTCACAAACATAATGCAGAATCAATATGGCATGAAGGAACAATCATTTGAGTGTTCCTCTATCCATTAATGCTCCCTGCAACCTTTGTATCGTGCACCAAAGTCATCCTTTCTTCCTCCAACCAAACAAATTTACCACTTATTGCTTCCCCATGAAATACAAATGTCTGACATTTACTGGAGATTCCATGGTTGAATTAACCAAGCAACTTTAGGTCACTCCAGGATGATGCTTGAATGTGAATAATAAATTAGATCAACAACAACAACTATCTTTAGCCAAAATGATTAAGGATCATAAGAAAGATTCTGCATGGGACTATGGGGATATGAAAGAGTTAGATCCCAAATTATGAACCCATAGGATCTATCTAAAAGAGGATAAACCATCGATCATGCAGTTTCAAAGAAGAGTCAATCCTGCCCTATGAGAGATAGTTAAAGTTGAATTGCAAAAACTGCTTAATGTTGGTTTCATCTATGCAATATTAGACAACCTGTGGGTTTCTGCCTTAGTGATAGTTACCAATAAAGGGGGTAAATCGAGAGTGTGTGTTGATTATAGGGAGCTCAATAATTCTACCAAGAAAGATCGCTTTCCTTTACCATTCATTGATCAAGTGTTAGACTCCTTAGCAGGAAAATAGTATTTCTCATTCCTAGATGGGTATAGTAGGTATAATCATATCAGAATTCTTCCTGAAGATCAAGAGAAAACTACCTTTACCTGTCCTTAGGGAACCTATGCCTACTTTGTATTGCCATTTGGTCTTTGTAATGCACCAGCCACCTTTCAAAGGGCAGTCATTAGTATCTTTCCAGATATTCCTCATGACTGCATGGAAATCTACATGGATGATTTTACAACCTATGGGGAAACTTATGAAGAATCCTTGGCTAGCCTTGGTAAAGTTTTGAAAATACGTGAGTAGCACAACTTATCTTTAAATAGTGAGAATTTTTTCATGATGATGCAAGAGGGAGTAGTCCTAGGGCATTTTATCTCTGATGTTCGCATACAAGTTGATCCTACCAAAATTGAGGTAATCCTTAGCCTGTCCACACCGACAAAGCAAAAGGAAGTAAGAAGTTTCTTAGGGAATGTTGAATACTACAGAAGGTTCAGCAGGGTGGCCGGTCTAATGTATTCCCTTCTTACAAAAGATTCTGAGTTCCAATGGAATGCAGATTGTGATGAATCCTTCCTGCACCTAAAGTCAATTCTCACTCAAGCACCTATTTTAAGGGGTCCTAATTGGTCATTACCTTTTTACATGCATACAAATGCTTCTGACTATGATGTAGGTTCAATTTTAGGAAAAAAGGATGGCCTAATAGAAAATGTTATATTTTTTATCAGCAAGAACTTACAGGGACCATAATTGAACTATAATGTCACAAAAAAGGAAAATTTAGTTGTCATATATGCCCTTAATAAATTTCGCCATTACATCACATGATATCATATTTATGTCCACACTAATCATGCAACCATTAGATACTTGGAAAACAAGCCTGCCATCATTGGAATGTTATCCAGGTGGCTTATGCTGCTACATGAATTCGATATCACTATAGTTGATAAACTAGACAAGGCTAATGTGGTTGCCGATTCCTTTTCAAGCTTGCAACATACAAATGATTCCACCATCATAGATGATAGTTCCCCTAATGACCATTTATTCTCTATATATCAACCAACACACCGTGGTATGCAGAAATAGAAAATTATCTAGCCTCTAACAAGATGCCTCCCTTTTTTTCATCAAAGGAAAATAGACTTTTGGTAGAGAAGACTTTCAAATTTTCTTGGCTTGCAAATTGTTTGTTTTACACTGGTCCTGATCAAGTTATGAGGAGATGTGTGAGGGAGGATGAAACATATGACATCATTCATGCATGTCATGATGAGCCGTGTGGGGGTCATTTTTTCGCAAAGAGAACAGCTCTGAAGGTGCTGACACAACATGTTACTACTGACCCACCTTACACAAAGATGCAACAAAATGCACCAGGAAGTGCGATAGGTGTCAAAGAATGGGCAGGCCAACAAAGTCTGATGAAATGCCTCTGTGTCCACAGGTGGTGGTCACCTCATTTGATAAATGGGGGTTGGACTCTGTGGACCCCATCTATCTACAATCAAATGATAATTATTACATTATGGTATGCACAGATTATGTTACCAAATGGGTGGAGGTTCGAGCCATGAAGCATGCTAGAGACAACTGAGTTGATGAGTTCTTGTATGAAGAGATCTTTGCCAGGTATGAAGTTCCTAGATAATTGGTCACAAATAAAGTAGCATAATTCACATCTACATTAATTACTGCATAAATGAATGAACATAACATAAGGCACAGGAAGTGTAGTCCACATCACCCACATATAAATGGACAAGCTAAGATCACTGACAGGGAAATATAGGCTATCCTGACTAAAACTGTCTAGCTGCACAAGAAGGACTAGAGTAGCCGACTCCCTGAAGATGAATGGGCTTATAGAATTACATGGAAGACCACGACCAGGTTCACTCTCTTCGAGTTGTTGTATGGAAAGTTATCCATGATGCCAATAAAGTTTGAGAATAAAACTCTGCGTACAGCCTTGGAGTTGAACATTGATCTTCCTGCAGCACAAAGGGAAAAAATCACATAGCTTAATGCTCTTGATGAAATGGTGAAGGTCATCCTTCAGAACACTAAGGTGGTTCAATTACATCAAAAAAAGTGCATGAATCTCACATAAAAAATAAACTGTTTGCTCTAGGTGACTGGGATTTGTTATATGATTATTGCTTTCAGGACATCCAAACTAAGCTTACTACATGTTGGATGGGGCCTTATGAAATTGAGACAGTCTTTGAAAATGGTGTTGTGAAACTAACCACTATAGATCTGATCTGCTTCAAGTTACTAGTAAATGGGCATGGACTCTATCTATACCATAAGCCCTCCACCAAGGTTGAGTTCCTGCAGTAATTCACAACTTCAGGAGCTGTCACTTCATGCAGCCAAAGGCGAAACTCTTCAACTCCTATCTTGTCTTTAACTATTGATGATGCATGCAGCTCATAATAATTTTTTTGTCTTCTTTAGGAAACCCTTTTCTCTGGAATATTTTTTCCATTCCATCTCATGCCATGTGTATTTCACACCACGCACCCTTCCACTTCATCATCTTACCAAATCTTTCTTTCAACAAATGTAAGCACAATATTTTTGAACTGTTACAATCCATTGGCCGCAATCCTCCAAGTACGCGCATTTAATTGTTTTCTATTTAGTTTATTTATTACTTCATGATTTAGATGAATTATATTTGTATATAGAATTATTCCCCATTATCATCCCAGATTTGGTATGTGCGAACACCTGCCACCTTTTTAGTAGGGGGCAGTGTTATTAAGTGATTAATAAATGTCATTACTATCATTTGCATAGCCTAAAGGGTTAACTTGTCATAATCACTTAAAAAGTTGTCCTTGTCATAATAAATCTACAGCCTTTGTACACATTGATGTGATTATTGCTGCATGGTAAGTCCTATTGCCAACCTTTATTTTAATTGTACTCAATCCAAATGTGTTATTACAACATTTATTGATATTGATAGCGGGTACCTTGAATTTTGCCTCCCAAAGCTTTGCGTTTGCATTCAAAAGTTTTGAGAGGAAAACAAAAGTGTTCACAACAACTGGTTTTCGATGTTTGGACTAACAATTGTTTACAACACAGAGGCAAGGTTTGGTTTGTTTTTGAAAACTTGGCAGAGGCAAGAATTCCTCATAATGGGTGGCTCGCCAATCCACCATGAGCCGGTAGAAAAATTTTCACTGCTACAAGATCAAGCATGTGTACAAACCTTTAATAATGTAGGATGGTTAACATATTTCCTTAGGTTGAATGGCTTTGACGATGACATAACACTCGAAGTTTTGAATACACTCAATGCTAGAGAAGCCCAGGTAAAGGGATTAAGGGTGGTACTTTAGAAGCACAAATTGTAGAGGTTTTTGGCCTACCAGATGTAGGAGAACTGTACCCACATGGGCATGATGCTAGGTTGACCAAGGAATAATTCACAATCAGAGGTGATCAACGACTAGAAGCAGACAAACATGGAGCTAAAAATTCATCCCTACCTCCACCATATCCTCAATTGGCCACCCATATTATCAGGTATTTCACCCATGAGGGCTGGTTTTCATATATTCATGCAGTACATTTTAAGTTTTTGACTCAATTAAGGCATGGAAGACAGATGAATGTCCCCAATTTCTTGTATGCAATGTTGTCCTTAAGTTTTGAAGAGGTCAAAAGGGGAAGACAAAATGTTGTGTCCCATTAAGGGTTAATTAAGTTATTGGTAGAAATATCCCTGAGGTGTGTGTCTCTCTCCCATGGGATGGGAAGAGTTTGTTTCAGCATAGGAAGTTTAGTTATTAGGTGCAAAGCCTAGTGGTAGGGTTATTATGGAGCAGGTAGATGTTCCTAGGGAAACTGCTAAGAGAGCACATGAGCCTTCCACTTCGAAAGCTTTCCATGCAGCCAAAAGGCCAACAACTAGGCCATCTAGTACCGAGAACCCTAGTAATGAAATATATGATCAAGAAGTTCATGTTGCGTCGCGTACTCTTGTGACAACAGAAGAAATTAGCAATAAAGGAAAAGTGAATGAGGAAGTACCAGAAAAAGAGTTGGAAAAGACTCCTGAGTTTGTTTCCATAGGATCTAAAAAGAGGAAATACACTGTCACTACTTCCCCTGTTTCCCAGTCTCCTGTAACAACCACTTCCAAGAAAAAGAGTACACCAAAGAAACATCTTGCAACCGCTACAAAGACTCCAAAAAGAAGTGTTTGAATTAAAGAGAAAGAACTAATGCCATATGGTGATATTCCCAGTAAACCATAGGAAGAGATTCCTACCATCGACATCTCAGAGGATGAGCAACCAATAAGAAAACCTCATTCCCCCACACAAGGAAATAGCCTTTTAAGGATTACAGAGATGTAGGAGAGGAGATTCCTGCTAGCATGCAGTGTGAGGGAATGAGTGGGAAACACATAGAAGATACTACTCAATCCTCTTATAGGGAGGAGTGTCAGGGATTAAATGATATAGTTGTTGCAGCGGATCAATTGACCACCAATGAGGAAAATAATAATACTTTGTGGCAGACGATAGTATGGCATCCACCACCTGTTAACATAATGGAGCAAGGTGACACTAAGGAGAAGAGTGCAGGAGAAAAAAATGAGCAGAGGCAAGAAGATGGGTATGTACTTCCAAAATAAGTAACTTGTCATTCTATTTCTTTAATTTTTTTCAAACATAAGCAATATGAGTAGAGTATGTGGGAATTAGAGAGGTGCAGATTACATAAGGAAATAGAAAAACATAAATAAGAGGTACAGTCCCTACAGAAGAAATTAGATTCAATTACTTAGTTAATTCCCTAGTTAATGGAATGCAGACCATGCCCTAGGGTATATGCATTATGTTTAGAGGAACAATACCTTGTGTTTAAATTAATGAGGGTCCTTAGGGACCTTAACCCTAGCACTTCTACCCCACAAGAATTTTTAGATATTTTCAATAGATCCCCTGACTCCATGTATAGTTTTCTATGTTAAATATACCTCCACAATTATGTTGTTCCTTCAATTGCAGATTGGAATCCTCTGTTATTCATTGGGGATATCCATCTGAAAGCCCTAATGTCTTGGGCTAGAAATAAAGTCAACCATGGTGAACAACTAAGGAAATAAAGGGAAAGAGAGAGAACAATGCCTTTACCCCTTCGACAAGAGAATTATAAACCTGCAACCATGTACCATGATTGGATGCATATTACCTATGGTTTCTATCGACCGGAGGTCAGGGTCAGGATTTTCAACATAAGGGAACATCTACAAAGAGTTTGAGAGGTTTCCATATCACGAAGGATAGAGGGTTGCAGAGGGTATAATACAGATATGGGAGAGATTACCTATGATCTTAAAGAAGGATGAACCTCGTAGCCTAATCAACTTTAGTACGGCCATGCAATGGGTGCTTTGGTATATACAACTAGGAAGGTAGACAAGGAATGAGTTATGGCTTCTCTTGACCTTCCAACTCCGTATTCTCATGTGGCATCTTTATAGCTGCACCGACAATGAATTAAATGAACAGTAAGACGCCAACAAGAGAAGCAAACTAGAGTGGACCAAAGGGTTTTATTGGCATATAGGGAGCACCAGTGGTGGGGAGGCAACTGTTGGGGATTTCAGAACAACTGCCAGAATAAGAAACTTCTCAGTTCTAGAGGACTGACACTAGGCTCAGTAGGAGGCAATGATATGACAAATATTTGTTATCATTTTAAAGCCTATTGCTCAAGTCTAGGGTAGCCTTTTATTCTCTATTTTGTGTTTACTATGTTTTGTTTCATTATCTTGTAGAGACTTGGTTATTGTTTAGGTTAGATCAGTGGCATGCAACCACATTGACGTTAGTTTCATGGTTTAAAGTTTTTTATACACTTTGACATACATGGATGAACCTTAAATTCCTTCCCAAAATGCTATATACTTATGTGATGAATCTGTAGTAGTATTTTAATAGGTAAGTAACTATTTGGTAAATGAATATGTGTGCATGTTGTGCTGGATCTATGCTGGTTTGTTCCTATTTAAACATGTGCAATGCAAAAAAATTCAATGTAGGAAGGCAAATTGAGCATAGTTGGTGATATCCAAGGAAGGATTAATCTGAGATTTTGTTTGTATTACCGAGAAAATATAGGAAGTAGTGGGAGGCTAAATTTGTTCCTCGTGTTTGATGAAGCAATTATTATTTTTATTTTTACGGATAACTTTACTCCTACTTCTTATTCACAAATAAGGATCCACCTGTTCTCTTGGTGTGATTAGTTTGTGATAGGTTTCCTGATTTATAAATAATCCTTGCTCCTATGTGAGAAGGAGGGCATTAGTTAATACAGTTATACTAGATTCTGAGATAGACCGTTTTTACTCTATTTTTTCAATTTTCCATGAATTCAGTTGTACTTGTTGCCATGTGAATAAAGTAATGAAGTGTAATTGATTTTTGGATGCTCATCCAAGGAGGCCCACTTGGTGAGTAATCCTTAATTTTGTTAGTGTTAGCTTTATTTTTCCTGTAGCTCGTCATTTCAATTCTAGTGTTCAACTGTTCCTGCAACCAAAGCAACAAAACAATGAAAACATTGTGATTCAAACATCAAGCATTTTCTTCTTTAGCATTGGTAGTATAGTTTAGTTAGTTTCCAAATCTTTATTTCTTGCAGCAGTAGACTAAATTTACTTTCAGTCCTTTATTTCATGCAACTTCATAAACAACGTGGCTTGAGCCGGAGCTTAGAGCATATATCGTGTAGACCCATTTCAAGTAATATGTCCTTGGATTGATAAATAAATGACCCTTCGTGTTAAGGAGGATAGCTACTCGGATAGGATGTACAATCCCTGAGTCGGGTAACAAACCTATTTTTTGATCCATTTATGAAGTCAAGCACTAACTGCATCATTGGTGCAGGGATGTTTTGATGACATTGGCACTTATACATCCTCCTTGGGTGCACATCTTTGTTTGCCCCCGTACTTGCATTACGTGCCATAATATATGCTTGGGTCCCCTCAATCGGGATGCTATGGACGCAAAAGACTATGACGTGTTTGTTATGGGTGATGATCTAGATGTCACGAGAGGGACTCAAGCATACCCTAGAGAGTCATCTCATGTGAGGGATGAGGAAGCACAACCACCATTCATTCCACGTGATATAGTAAGACTTAATGTTTAACATTGTAGAGTATTTAATTTTAAATGAATATGTTTGTTAGATGACTTATTATAATTGCACATTTATGTTTATATACATGGTCTATTTATGTTCAGTTGATGACAAAGGAGGAGCTTAGAGAGATTCGGGTCACCACGCTCTTGACCATTTCATTTGGCCTTGGCAGCTTTATGGTATATATTTTTGCACTTTGTCATTTACTTTTTTATTAGTACACATGCTTGTCATTTAAATTATGATAATTAAAAATCATATATTAATCAAATTTTTCCTCTTATTTTACTCTTGTAGGTTTCACCCAGTGCCACCAGGGTGCAATGTGAGGGAGGTGCATCGTCATACACTAACAATGGGAAGGTAATTAAGAGTTTTAGAATGATTATGAATGTACTTATTACTTGTGTGTACTAATGTTTATTTACATGGTTTATTTAACAGGGGTTTATTTCCTAGGATGACACAACACAGGTTCACCAACCTAGCCTATCAGCCATCTTATTTTGCCATGATAGTCATGCGATACATATATTTCTATATTTAGTTATTTACACTTTTGTATCAAGTATATATGCTTGTCATTTAAATTATCATTATTCTAAGTACATATTAACAAAGATTTTATCTTATTTTACTCTTGTAGGTAACACCTAGTGCAAGTGAGGTACAACGACAAGGATTTTTATCCTTGTTGATTGCACCAACATTACCAGAAGAAGGTTTAGTAGAGGTAAGTTTTTATTTTAACTAGAGTGCTTTCTAAATTTATTTTCCTATCAGTGACAACTTTCTAGGATAACTCCTATAAATTTCATGGTTGTGAGCATATATAGGTTGACTTTAGCACTATTAGCGACATTCATTTGCTCCCAAAGGCTTATTCTAGGATTCCTGAATGCATCAGGAGACGTAAAATTGAGATATATGAGAATTAATTTTTAAATGTCAATTAGACAATTTAATGCATATTAATTTTGATGTTAATTTTCTATTTGTAAATCATATAATTTAAGCAATCTCAATTGTGGTTTGAATTTTTTGTTTGTGCAGTATCCTTCAGAGCCAAGGACTGCTTTGAAGAGGCTCCATTTTGACTATTCAC
>MU223802.1:736466-757700 GCA_018584345.1 Thuja plicata | reverse complement strand
TATATATATATATATATATATATATATATATGTATATATATATATATATATTATAACATATACTATTATATTATATATTATATACATTATATATAATATACATAGGAATAAATGTACACATTAATATCCGATATCGGATATGATAACCACAAAAATTTCAAACACAAAATATTTTGATTAAGTAAAAACAGGTTTTTGAAGGACTCAAAACCTTTTACAAAGACCTTAAAGATAAACCATTAAAAGCATAAAAGAGTCTGTGCAAAAGCACCCAGGACCAAAATCATAAAGGAAACAAATAGTAGCTACCAAAATACAAAAGGCAGCGACTAAAGAAACATAACAGGACAACGCAACAAAAAGATAGGACAACAGAAAAAGATAGTTGGATACTTTTCATCAGGTCCTCAACCTAGACCACCATTATTTGCATCTAATCAACATAATACTTTAGTTTTTCCAACTCCTTATCTTCTTTAGTATCAATATTCCTTGTGCTCGCCCGTGTGTGCTTACCAGGTCCCATACCCTCCTTTAGATTCTTCACCTCCTTCTCTACTTTAGTATGCTCAATATTGTCAGCCAGGATCTTGGCATGACCAGAATAGGCTTTATATTCAAACATAAAATGTTGCCTCCATTATAGAATTTTATATCTGATATTGGAAATCTCTGATAGAAATCTACAACCTAGAGATTTACCTTGGGATTGCTATGGGTTTTGGCTTGGGAATTCCAAACCTGGAAAGTCAACCTAAAAAACATTTTTTTGAAATCTGCTTGTGTTTCTAGACTTCGAGCATGTAATTGATGACTTTTTTTCAATCTGAAATTGATGAAATGAAAAGGGTTGCTTAAGGAAATTCTCAGATTTCCACCAATATAAATTATGTCAAATTGTGAGTTTAATAAATAATATATATTTTTTCTAAATGGATTACGTCTAAAGTCTTTATTGATAGGCTGATTCAAAAATGCCTATAACTTTTAAACGGTATAACATTTTTCAAATCTGAAACATGCGTCACATTCTATGCTTCGCTTACTATAAGAATTTTTTATTATTAAGTTTTGACCTAGTTAAGATAGTCAGATACAAAAAAATTTATATTTTGAAAATGTTGTAGTAAAAAAATCATAATTAATTATTAATTTTTTCTATTGAGAATATAGAATCAACTAAGTACAAGTATAAGAAAAATGAATAGTAAACTGATTGAACTAGACCTATAGAATTTACTGTCTAGTGTTTTATATTCTAGAATATACAATCAAAATATGGTCTGATGCCAAAAAAAAGATATACAAAGTTGTAACCAAGCTGGACATATACAAAATTTTAGTTATAACATCAGTTGATCAGATCCAATCATTTTCATTGTTTTGCCTGTACTCATCAGATCCCCATTGATCATTACTATTCTCAGATTTCTTGTTCCTGGAGTGTTTCCATCCTTGTAAGCTATCTCTTCAATCTTGTTATCTTCCATCAGTGCATTTGGAGGACTGAGCTCATCAACACCAGACCTATTGCCACTGTCTTTGTTGATATTTGGTAGAGAAGGTACATCATTGGTGGAAGTGGAGCTTTGAATGTCTTTCGGGAACAATACCATGTCCCCTTCATCTATCAACCTCTGGAATCTTTCTTTTGAAACTTGTATAGTCGTTGTTACATGTTTCATGATGGAAAAGTGCGTGAGTTTTGGATTAAATTCAGGTTGATCCCTCTTCTTGGATTGGAAAATATCCTCATTTCCCTGTCTCCAAATGAGCCATAAGACTTCAGTGGTAAAGGTAAACCAAAAATCACTAAGTTTACTATCAAAAGCATCAACATAACCAGCCAGAATTTCATGCCAAGACAGACCATGATTATGATTCCAATAGACCTTGTTTCCAAAAAAGACAGACCAAATTTTATAAGCCCACTGACAATCAAAAAGTACATGTTCATAAGTTTCAACACAGTTGCATACAGAGAAAGAAATGAAAATTTTGACACCTTGGGAAACAAAATAGCCAATAACATATTTTTTCAACAGAAAAATCCATTTAAAGCAAATCTTCTTAGGTTAAACATGAGCATTCCATAAAAAATCAAAGACTAGATGCCATTTATTGCAAGACCAATTCAAACCCCAAGCTTGGTTGATATGACCAAAGGTACTATCATTATTATTAAGGAGCTTGTATAATTGCTTGCATAAGGAATTACCAAACAGAGTGCCATCCATCCACTTAATGTGACCAAAGTTCTGAGAAACATAAATACATTTACTAGGAAACCAATTACCCACAATTTTTGCAATGAGAGTGTAGGTTTTTTTCTAAGAGGAAGGAATGTTAAAGTTGCTGCTCAACTTTGCCCAGGTGAGTATTCTTCTATTCTCCAATATATCACTAATGAAGGGGATGCCTTTTTTATGCCAACTATTGGAAGAGAAACATTGTGTAAGAGAAATAGGTTTATAATTGAGCTATAATCCCCACCATATAGATTTGTCCAATACCGAGTTGTAAGGGTTTTCCCCTATGACATGTCTAGAACAGAGGAATGTTCTAACATGTCCCCATGCCTTGCACAATGCAGAAATTTTTTTAGAACCAGAGACCTTCACATCAAAGTCCCCTAGTAAGATATCAGTAAAGGGGACATTTTTCTAAGATTTACGCCTTTTAATGGTGGCATTGACAACATTATTTCTAATAAGTATTTTCCAAGGCTCATTACCTATAACCGCTTTGATGATCCATTTGGATGCCAAGACCATACCTTGCTTTTTGAAGTCTTTAATCCCCAACCTGCGGTTTTGGGGTGCAACACCATTCCCTTTTGACATTGTACATTTTCCTGTTCCCAATGCCACCTGACCACAAAAGATCTCTATGGATATTTTCCAACTTGTTATTTTGGTAGTTGGCAAACAACCATGTTGATACATAATATATATCATGGGATGCCAACACCTTTTGCACCACTTGCACCCTACCTGCTAAGGATAACATGTGGGTTTGACATTTCAAGTGTTTCTTCTCAATTTTCCTGGAAATCCAATTCCACATATCATTTAGTGATGGTCAAGGGCAAATGGTATGCCAAAGTATCTGACAATTGTATTGGGACCAGACCACTGCCACCCTTTGTGACTAAGCCAAGAGGGAGGGGTGTTGTCCCATCCAAGGATAATAGATTTGTGAGGAGATATTTTAGCTCCAGAGGCTTTACAAAATAATTGGATTCTAGACACCACTTTGTCAAAGTTTTGTTCTGAGAGATCCACAAAAAGTACAGTGTCATCAGCAAACTATTCAATGAACAAATTATCTTTATTGGGCAGAGAGATGTAGACGTCTAAAATCTTCCTTATATTAATTTAATTAATATTTCCATAATAATATAATTAATTTTAAATTAATTATATCTGTTATATTCTTCTATCTATTTAATTAATTAATTTAATTAAATATGATTCACCCTCACAATATTTAAATCTTAATTTAAGTATTATTGCCCCTTTTAATGTATTAAATCTTATTTATATACATTTTCTTCATTTATCCCTTTTAAATAAATTTATAATTTATTTATTCCTCTACATGACTTAATTCTACTAAACCACAATTAGTCTAAATTTAATTTAGATTAAACTAATTTGAACCTAGATCCTACCCTACCTCACATCACTCTCACCAAATAGACCTACTCACTAATTAGCTAAGGTTAATTGGGCTAATTTCTTGATTCCTACACATATTAGTCCTAATTATTTGCTCACACATGTGAGCAAATTTCCAAAAATTAACTTTTCCAAATAATCCTAATTTGGTGCCAACAAAGTTTCTTACAACCTTGATGACACTTTCTTACACTTTCTAAAAGTGTTTTATTGGACAAAAATTCTTACACCTCTTACAAGATCCTTCACATGTGTATTTTAAGTACACCTTGACCCATCACATCACAAGTTGCTCACACATGTGTGAGCAAACTTGGCCTCTTGCATGTCTTATGTGTCCCTCATGTGGCACCTATGTGGATGCCACATGAGCTCCACCTCATCCAAGCCCTCTCTTTCCTCCCAAAAATCTATAAATAGAGGTCATTGCCAAGAGAAAATCATCTCCATTTTATGCATTGTTATCATGTAAGAATAGCTCTAGAATTTCATAGTTCATTTCCATGCTTTTCAATCTTAGTTCATTATTGAATATAGAAGTTACATGCTAGGATTAATGGTGAATGAATTTAGTTTGGTTATCTCTTGCATATCATCTCAAGTGTAGTGTTAGAATTTTCATAATCATTTGGTGAAGGCTTGAGACAAGTTCCTCATACTTGTTCTTGAGCTCTTCTTCATATCCATTAGTTTCATTTAGCTTCAATCTATTAATCAAGTGGTATTTTTAATATTGTGTTGAGAGAGCACAGCCACATAATTCTCTAAGAGCAAATCAACAAGGCATTGGGTGCCCTTGTTTAGCTCATCGAAGGTTGTGATGGAATTTCTTTTTTAGAATATGTTTAGACATTTTAGTATGTTTATTTGATTTATATCTCTAATGTTTGCATGTCTGAGCATGCTCCCAACAGGTAGGTTTCCAGCACATACATTTTGGCACGCCCAGTGGGACCCACATCCCTTATTTTGCATTTTTCTAACAAATTTTGTGTATTTTCCATAACTCTAGAAAATTCTTATGCAGAGTCGTCTATGCTCTGATTTTGTTGTTCGTGTTCACAGACCGTCGTCCGCGCAGATCTGATGTCTGTGCCTACAGACAGCCATCTTCGTGCCATAAAATATAGAGTTTAAGCTGGTTTTAAAATGGTTTTTACTGAATTTTGAGGTTTCTGACAAGGTGTTAATTTTTAAGAGTTAAACGTTGTCAAAATCAGTAAAAATCTAATATTTATGTTTACTAAGTCTTTTTGTCAATTAACTGTCTGTGTTTGGTCGTTTGTGCAGGTTGTCTTGTTGGGATTAATGGGAAGTATGTACTGAGAGGGGAGGGCTGAACTTTTGTATCCCTTTTATCAATTAACCTTTGTAACCAATTGTATATCCATTCAATCTGATTTATATTATCTTGATGTGAGTTATATCAAATCATAACATTAACATACATGTGAACATTCATAGAAACATTCATGAAAGTAATTTGACACATAAAACAAGATATGATATCACAGAAAACTCCTGTGAGGAAGTAAATATTGTGGTGGGGATGGCACCCACAAAATCTTCACTATCTGCAGATTGGAAGGGGTCGGTTAAGGCTTACACTTTTGATCACTTCTGATGATCTACCCTATTAGGAGTATCGGTGGAGACCTGTTAAAGTCTACTCTATTAAGAGCTTTAGCAACATTGTTAAGTGTGCACTTGGTTAAGATATTTGTTGTTGGAATGTTAAATCCACCTTCCTTGAAAGGATTTTTACACTTTGCTCCACTTGTTAGAATGATAGAAAATTACAAATTGATCTGGTAAATGCAATCTAATATTGCTGATATATAGATCTAATTTAGTTTACATAAAAATATTATTACCTAATTGTGATTGAATAATACCTCTGATTCTCGGTATGCTCTGTTCTTGGTTCTTGCTAACCAAATTCACCTTTCGTTGTTCCTGTTCTTGAAACTCTCAATCTAATCCATAGATGTGCTCGTTTGATTCATTCATGTTCTCCTCTCTCTTCACATAATTCTATTCATCCATAATAATGAATGATTGCATCATCTATTTATAGATGGATTGACTTTATCAAGTTTTGATAAAAACAATGATAACTCTAAGATCAGGTTTACAACTTGTACCTAGATCTCCTAGTATATGTGTTTTAAATCAGTTAGATTGATTAAAGCACTTACATTCATGTATCTCGTCCCTAAAGAAATGTATTTAAAACAAATAATATCCTATAAATAGAATACACTTGCTTTATCTGACGTGGAAGTCAAATCCACTTTTTGCGGGCTGCAACTGACTTTTGGTTTTGTCTGTCGGTCATGCTTGACTGTCCGTTGGTTTTGTTATGTCGGTTGCACTTTAACTGCCTTGTTGATTTGCATTGTATCTTGCATATCGGGTTTCACTTTATCTTTCTGCTTTGTGATTTTGGTTTAAACACTAAGTTGTGTTGGTTCTCTTTGCACTTAGTCACCTTCGGTGATCTCTTAGTATCTGATCTTCAGTTTGCTTAGTCCTATCTTTCGGTGTATGCTTACCAAAAGTGTTGTTTTCATACTAATGGCAAATTAATGTCATCAATCTCCCCCTTTGACATTAGTATCAAAATCTTATATGTGCAAAATACTAACAAAATGTTAAGTATATACAACATATATAATCCTTAGTCATTTAATGACTCCCCCAATGTATATGTCAGTATATCTATACATATGATGTCTTTCCTTATACATACCATTTGTTCCATATGAATATACATATACATATCTACCATTTGCCCATCTGAATGAATGAATGAATACATGTCATTTTCTCTTTTTGTATTTTGTACTCATATCATTTTCCCCCTTTTTTTGATATTAAGGGCAAAGGTATTTACCTTATAGATTATCAAAAATGTGGGAGTGTGAAGACTTCATGTCTTCCATCATCTTCTCCCATTGTTCTTTGAGTTTCTCCAGAGCCATGTTCTCAAGTGTGATCTTGGAGTGCATGTCGTATTGTCTGCTACAGACATCTCTGGGGTTGCTATCAGTTGCCTTGCTGAACTGATATGTTGTTGGAGCAGTTGAAGGTTTGGCAGAAGTTGAGCTTGGAGCTTGGATACTTCTTCCCTGAAATGTGTCTCTGCCTCCCATAGTTCCTATCTTAACCGTTTAATCTCTATGATCTTCTCATAATGTCGTTTGACTGCATTGTCTCCATCGGTGATTAAGCTTTGTGCACTATTTGCTAGATCTATATATAGCTTTGTAATGTTTTCACTATTCTCTTTAGTGAACTTGTCTATTATGCTCAATGTTTGAATTAAGGCTATAGCTTCATATATGATTGGATCTAATTCAGTGATGAATTCTCATAGCTTTACCTTATTTACCGCCACTTCTTGGCTGATGTTTTCAATGAGCTTTTGTTGGTACTTCATTTTGGCTCTCTCCTCTATTGCCTTCTCAGCATCAATATTCTAAGTTGTGATTAAATCAGTTAGAGTAGCTAATTGATCAATTATTGGCTTGCTTTGATCAATATCAACATTAGGCACTATTTGATGTAGAATATCTCGTGTTATCTCTAGTACCATGGAGTCCCTGTGTATTTCTTCAACTTCTCCTACAATGCCTTTCTTTGGCATATTTCTCCATATTCTTGTAATGCTTCAAAGTCAAGTGTAGATGGGTCACACTTTGGTATTTCTATAAGTTCATCCAATGTGACCTCTAACTTGTTATTTTTCTGACATGTAATAGTTTCTAGTTTTTAACAAACTATCGTCTGCGCAGCTCATCGTCTGCATAGATCGCCGTCTGTGCTCCGACTCTACTGTCTGTGCATATTTTCTCTAGTTCAAAATTTTATAACTGATTGATGAACTATAACTGATTGAATGTTTGAAGATGATAAGTTGTGAGCTACAAAAGTGAATGCAAGACATTAAATCAGTTAATGTATTAAATTTCTCTAGTCCAAAGGGAGAGATTGATGAACTATAACTGATTGAATGTTTGAAGATGATAAGTTGATGATCACTGAGCTACAAAAGTGAATGCAAGACATTAAATCAGTTAATGTATTATATTTTCATTAATGTCAACTTGATATGATTTGATTTTTCATGCACATAATATCAGAACCTTGAAGATCTGAAGAGACAAAATTTATGACGTCGATAAAACATAAAAATTTAGTATACACCGAGTGATAGTGAACACCAAGAAGTTCACAGTGTATACCAAACACATTAATAATCGAGCAAGTGTTACCGAGCAAAAGCTAATAACTGAGCATAACTGGAGTTGATGACCGAGCATAACTGAAGGTGATGATTGAGCTTAACTGGAGTTAAAGAATGACAAAATTGCTTAGCTGGAAGAGCTACAATTTAGGGATTGACTGAATGATTATTTTATTATCAATGATTAGTTAAAAATAAAGCATGGAAGGAGATTTAAAGCGTGTTTTATTCACAATTATCAAGGAGAGATTTATGGAATAAAAATAAAAGAGAGCTTTACGGGATAAAGCAACACATGGCAAATTCTACGGATCAAGGAGAGATCTATGACAAAAACAAGGAGATTGAGCGGCTAATCATGTGTATTTAAAGAGACAAGGAATTCATTATCAAATAGAGGAAGGTTGAAGAATTATTTCTTTCTTTCTTATTCAAAGATATATTCAAGATCCGTGGACTAACTTGTCAAGTAGGTTGAATCATGACTTATTTGTTTTCCCTTCTTCTCTGATTCTAATGACAAAGAGGCATTAAAATTTTCTTCAACTATAGGCATACTATTATCATAACTACTTAATTCAAAAGCAGTGAGCTTACCAATCAATCCATCAATGGAAACAATATCAAATGTCCTCAATTCTTGTATAGCATAAACTCTAATGGCATAAGTAGGTAGAAATTTTCTCAACATTTTACTTACCACATCACCTTCTTCAATATTACCACTAGCAGCTTTGATAGCACCAACTACTTCCTTTATCCTTTGACCTTATTAAGAAATGTTCTCACCTTCGACCATTTTCATGTCATCATATTTTCCCTTCAAGATATCTACCCTATCTTTTTGCACATTTTTGTCTCCACTATAGATTAGCTTCAACTTTTCCCAAACCTCATAAGTAGTTTCAAGTCTATGTACATTAATATACTCAGTATCATATAGAGTACTTACAACTTCTTCTAGTGCTTTTGCGTTCTCATGTTGCTCCTTCAATTGATTTGCATAAATAATCCCAGTAGGAAATGTATATCGTGTTTCCACATGATTCCAAAAGTGTGGCCCCATTCCTTTCAGATATATCTTCATTCTGTCGCTCCATATTGTGTAGTTGTCTCTTGTAAACTTAGGACCTTCCTTCTTCATCATTGTATCTTTTTCCTCAAGTTGTTATGCTTACCACAAAGAGGACTTAGGCTCTGATACCAATTGTTAATACTATAAGGTCCACTATTAATCTCTATGATCTTCTCATAATGCAGTTTGACTGCATTGTCTCCATCGATGGTTAAGCTTTGTGCACTATTTGCTAGATCTATATACAGCTTTGTAATGTTTTCACTATTCTCTTTAGTGAACTTGCCTATTATGCTCAATGTTTGAATTAAGGCTATAGCTTCATATATGATTGGATCTAATTTAGTGATGAATTCTCGTAGCTTTACCTTATTTACCGCCACTTCTTGGCTGATGTTTTCAATGAGCTTTTGTTGGTACTTCATTTTGGCTCTCTCCTCTATTGCCTTCTCAGCATCAATATTCTGAGCTGTGATTACATCAGTTAGAGTAGCTAATTGATCAAGTATTGGCTTGCTTTGATCAATATCAACATTAGGCACTATTTGATGTAGAATATCTCGTGTTATCTCTAGTACCATGGAGTCCCTGTGTATTTCTTCAACTTATCCTACAATGCCTTTCTTTGGCATATTTCTCCATATTCCTGTAATGCTTCAAAGTCAAGTGTAGATGGGTCACACTTTGGTATTTCTATAAGTTCATCCAATGTGACCTCTAACTTGTTAATTTTCTGACATGTAATAGTTTCTATTTTTTAACAAACTATCGTCTGCACAGCTCACCGTCTGCATAGATCGCCATCTGCACTCCGACTCTACTGTCTACGCATATTTTCTTTAGTTCAAAATTTTTAGCAGATTTCAGAGTTATTAATCTTTTTCAAATTTTTGCAACACCATTTCTAAAGACCAGACTATCAAAACTACTGACTTTTTGTGCTTGTAGGATGATTGGAAAAGATTATATTCAAACTACTCACATTTGTTTGCAGGTTGCCTTGAAAGAATTCAACCAAACGATCGTGCTTCTTAGCATAATCATTCATTTAGGCACCTAGGTTTAATTAGGAGATTTTATTTGTGTGATTCAAAATAAGCATTAGGGGAGTATGCTCTCTTCATTTTTTGGAAGATAAAAAACCTAGACATGTTTATTTTGTGATAAACAAATAAGTCTTTTTGGGAAAGAACAAGTGTTTGGTGTGTTAGGGAGATAGTGATACTGGGTAGGAGAGTATGCTCTTTTCCCCTTGAGGGAAAATAAAAAATCTGGACCCCTTTCGTCACCAATCCATGTTTTCAAGTTAATCCTTTAGTTGGGCCTGCCGGTTGAGAAAAAAATCTCTTGGGAACGACCCACGTGAGAACGAGGTGTAAGCCACACCACTCCAACTCACATTAATCAAATTTACTCTTTGGGTTTAAAGCCTTGGGAGTCAATTGGCATTTGAGCTTATACTCGGCTCTCGTCTAACTTAAGTGCGGTCTCGCGGTCTCAATCACATTTATGTGACCACTTTTGTCAAGACGCTCTATGGGGCTATACGCCTGAATCGTGCTTGCGTGGACATAGAGGATACAATCAAATGAAGACCCTTACTAAGCACTCTAGGCATAGAAGCTACCTGATTGACCTCCGAATGGTGATTTATTATAGTGCAAGGGGAGGGAAGAATCTCCCCCAAGATTCCCATCATATGTGTCCCAGGGTATTATGTTGTGAAAGAGATCTTCGTAGCACGACAACAATACCTGGAAAAAGGAAAAAACACGCGTGCCCTTCCAGGGGTGACACTGTTGTGTGATCCAAAGGACTACCAAGCAATGGGCCTATAATATTTCATGCGAAGCCAATTCCTTAGGTAGACTTGTGTTTGAAGTGCTTGAAGAACATTGACAAATCCAAAACATGAACGAAATACCCAACAAACAAAATTTGTCACACTTACTTGTATCCCTCAAGGTTGCTTTGTCCGTTGTTGGATTGTTTTCAAGACACGTACTGGTTATTTTCTAGTTTGAGTATGCTAAAATTGGTTCTTGTCATTGAACAAATCCACTAAAGGTCAAACTGAAGTAAAAAATTTGTCCAAAACATCAAAACCTTGTCCTAATTACAGACTGTCATCTCCGCTCTGGAGTTGACATCTTCGCAGATCGTCGTTTGCGTAGATCGTCATCTACGCAGATCACCATCTGCGCAGATCACCGTTTGTGCATATCATTGTCTGCGCATATCGTCGTCTGCATCTGAGACTGTTGTCTCTGCTTGAAAATAGTGAGCTTCAAAATGTGTCAAAATCTTCAAAATTTGGTCTCATGTGGGATATTGAAACCATTCATCCTGAAACATTTAGTCATCCAGTCAAAATAAAAAATTTCACCATATGACATGACCAGTTCCAAGAAACATAAGAAGGTTAAGCTTCCAACACCTCCATTTTATCGAGAATAGAAAGAGACTACTTGCAAATCCAAAGAATATCAACACATTTCCACATCAATCAAGCAAGAAATTGAGTATTGTGAGAAAATTGACAAAATCATGTACAATAACAAAGTTTGAAATTTCATGGCCAAGTATCCTATAAACTGTGTCTTTGTCACCCTTGAGCAATACGATTAGACAAGCCTCTTATTTATAAAGTCAATTCTTCAATTCTGCCATCATCATCAAACATCATTCTTCCTCTTGGATCATTAGATCAAGCCTCTTTACATCAAGTCAAATCAAAATCAAATCAATCCCTTTTAGGTTGAAAGACCTTAATCAAAGTATTACAGACCTTCATCCTCAAATAAATACAACATTACATGCAGACCATCAGTCTGTCTGAAGTAATTTAAATCCATTAGTGATGTCCCATTTTTCTCGAGATCACAAGTCTATCTTCAAGTAGAAAAGATATCATTTAATCCTTTTGTGTTTGTATCATCACAAGGTCTTGTTATACCTAGGTTTTGTTCCAAAAAACCTTTAAATCAAAATCAATCATCAATCCAATCAATCCTTATTCAATCATCAATCAATCCAATCAATCTAATCCAATCAAATCAAATCAAATCAAGAATAATATCTTTGCTCCATTCTATTTCATCTCTCAATCTTACATCTTCTTGCCTTCCATTATTCTAAGTCTGTCGTTGTATGGTAGTCACTCGATCCCAAGCTAGAAACATGAGGCGTGCAAGAGTAAACAATGCTACCTACGAGGAGAATCATTTTGCCCATCAATTATTTCAAGGCACTAAAGTATCAAATGAGGATATAACTAATGCTCCCGAAGAAACTGAGTTAGTGGATCAAGAAGAAAGACCTACACAAGTGAATGATTTCCTTAGTGATCCATATAACTTAGAAATGGTTGAAAAGGCCATTAGTCAAAACAACAGTGAAATCTTCTTGAATCTCATTCAAAATGGCATTACAGTGACCGTCGACTTTGATGAATCACTCCTTGCTTGAAACATCACCAAAGCCGCATCTGCTACCACAACCACAATGTCCAATTCAAATGCTACATCATCACGTGATACTGGTAAAGGAGCTATTAGTGAAACTTCCACGTCAATACCTAGGTCAACAACTGTATCAACAACTACATCATCAGTCCAATGGACACAAGAACAAATTTAACAGATCCTAAGTGTTTTTCCAAACATTACTGCACACAATAGCACTCACACAACGACGAATACTACTCAAGGAGTAAGTGCTAATGTCAACAACATAGGGCAGATTTCCATGCCTTTGCCTACATCATCTGTGTTTCAAACAATGGGCATGAAGACATCTGTGACCAACACATCTAGATTTTATCAATACATACCCCCTCCTACAGTCGGTATGACCTCCGCTAGATTGTTGGCTGCACAATTTGCAGGAGGATCAGCTTATGTGCCACCATTTACTCCACATAATGCTCCAAATTTAGCCCAATAAGTTAATGAACTCAAAAATCTTGTGCATGGTTTACAAAATGGGGGCAAAAAGGAGTTTTCTTTTGAGGAGATTTGTCCCTATCCATTTGACAAGTCCATCACAATGCAACCATTCCCCCCAAACTTTGAGATGCCTAAATTTGAGAAATTGAAAGGTGAAACATGTCCTCTACAACATCTCAAAGAATTTTACATCGCATGTCAAGAACTTTCATATAACAAAAATTACCTAAAAAGACTCTTCACTAGGAGTCTGGGAGGCGTAGCTTTGGAATGCTTCATGGCCCTTCCTTATGGACCAATCTCTACTTTCTCTGATCCCGCAGAGAAGTTTGTTGGACAATATTCGTATAACCTTGAGCATCAAGCAACACTCAGCGATTTGTATAATACTAAACAAAATAATGGAGAAACCTTTGCTAGTTTCTTACAATGATGGAGACATATTGAAATTCGCATGCCATGGAAAATACCTGATAATCACTTAATTGACATCTTCACAAAGAATTTGATCTCCGAGATGTCTTTCCAAATGAAAATGGCTTCACCTGACACCTTTGAATCCCTTGTCAAGAAGGGAAAAGACATTGAAGATGGCCTTTTGCAAAGAGGAAGCATCAAACATTATACTCCTTCCAACAATGATAAACTAAAATTCTGGAGTAAAAACAAAGGAGTTGTCAATGATGGAGTGACTGATGTCAAGCATGTTCAAACTATTCAAGCATCTAATAATAATAATCAAAACAATCGCAACAACAATAAGAATCAAAATCAGAATCACAACAACAAACAAAATCAGAACCAGTGTCAAAACAACAATCAGAATAACAATCAACAAAAACCACGCAACCAATCATATTTGTTCCCTCGCAATAACAATAACAACAACAAAAACAACAACAACAAAAATGATGACAATAACAACAATAGACAATGGCAACAATTCACATCATTAATAGAACCCCTAGACATGATCTTTAAACAACTTGCAGATCAAGGAATGATAATCTATCCAAATACTCGACCTTTTGATGAGAATCAACCTAAAACTGCTTGGTATAGAGACAATGAATGTTGTGATTATCATCGCATCAACGGACATGACACCAAAAAATTCATGAAGGTCAGACACTTTGTGCAAGATCTCATTGAAGATGGAAAAATCGAAGTTGAAGGCCAAAACACATCCTCATCTAATGTGAAACTTAAAGTCTACAATAAGGCCTTCCCACCGCACAATCAAAACAATGCATCCAACGCAATCCCATATGATTACTCTACCAATACTATCATAGGAAATGATCGAACATGTGGGAGTCTAGAAGAAAATGATATCTTTGGGTTGGACGCTCTTTGTAGCCACATTGAAGAATCTGACACACATGTCAACACCATAATCATCAAAGATGATGATTGTAATGCTACCACATGCAGACCCAGAGTCACTGTCCAAGCTGCTGATAAACCTTCTACATCTACAAATCCACTAGCTGCACCGTCTACCACTACTCGGCCTACCTCACGCTATGACCTACTGGCCCAGTTAGGAAATATTCCTACACAAATATCTATTCTATGACTCCTACGTACCTCATCAATTCACAAAGAAATCCTTGAAGATGCTCTAAATGAATCCCGTGTTCCCAAGAATATCAACGTTGCTCAATTCCAAGCTATGATCAAGAACTTAGCTGCACAAGAGCACCTTGTCTTCACTGATAAATACTTTTGTGGTCCCAAACTTCATCATAATAAATCCCTCTATATCAAAGCCAAAATCCAGTCCACAAAAATAAAACAAGTCCTTATAGATGGTGGATCTGGCTTAAATATATGCACATTGAAAATGATTCATAACATCAGTCTTTTTGAGGACCTCCTGGATGTAGACAAGTGAATAACAATAAAGGCCTATGATGATAGAGAGAGAGAAAGCAAGGGTTTGATCACACTGCCCTTACAAGTGGACCCAAACTTGATTGAAATTGTTTGCCACATGCTAGATCTAGATCTACCAAACAATATCTTGTTGGGATGACCTTGGATACACACTATCAAAGGTGTACCCTCTACTTATCATCAATGTCTCAAGTTCCCACATCATGGTAGAGAATCATGATTCCTGGAGATCCTGAGCCCTTTCAATACTGCAAGAGACTGGAAGGCAAACAATCCAACTACTGTCCATTGAATGAGTTTGGTCAATATTTCAATAAAGAAACCTCTGTTTGGAGAACTTCCTCAGTTCCAAAAAAGACATCAAAAACACAAGATGATCAATCCAAAGGAAAGGAAAAGGTCACAGAAGACAAAGCCTCTGGATCTGAAACAAAAACCACCTTTACAGATCAAGGCATGGGAGAATATAAATTTGAAAGTGCTCTATGCATTGGACAACTCCCTTTGTCCCTGAAGTCCTATGGGAGACCGTCACCATTACCTCCCTCTAAAGACAAAGAGCTCATGCATTGAAAATCAACCACTTTTGAACATTGGGGGTCCTTATCAGATGAACACATTGAATAAAATGTCCTTGATTGGCTCTACAACAACGAAGAATAAAAACCCGTGACCTTCCCTAAAGGAAAATATATCAAGGTTACTCCCATTGTTGAAAGCATGGGGTATCATGGTATGGGTCTTGGCACTAATGAAACTGGTAAGAAGAAAATTATAATCGCCAATGGCTATCCTCAAGGACATGGATTGGGTTCCATAGAAACTAAGACTAACTTCACTAAGGATTATTGTTTAGACGCCTTAGATTCAGACAATGAAGAAGAGTTCTTCGAAATCCCTTTCCAATATGTTGAAGATGACCTTGATGACCTTAACCATGTCTTCACTATCACCCATGCCAATCTTTCATCCCATTGTCTTCCCCTCACAAACCTTGAACTAATTGATTGGGATCAGCAAGATTCACCACCAACTTTGGACGTTTGTGATTCAGATGAGGTGGTTTTAGATCTCTTTGGACTTAAGAATATCTGAGAGTACAAACATCAGATCTGCTATAGTGAGAAAGCCTACGGTAGCTAGGTCAATTCGCTTAGTCGCAAAAATGATAATGAGAATAAAAAAAAATGGAAATACAAAAATATCCCCCAGTGAAAACCTCTTGCAGGCACCTTCGGATGAAGAAAATGATAAAATAAAGGATGCATCCTCTAGTGAAAACCTTTTTGAGATGCTAGAGGAGGGAGAAGCTGACCTGTCATTCATATCATCAGAACCAAAAGTGTCCTCTATGATTATCGAAGATACTATCCTGATCAATGTGAGCACAGAAGCAGATGCACACGTCACTTACATTGCAGTCTCTCTCATTGATCAAGAAAATAAAGACATGACAACATTCCTTCATAAACATAAAATTAACTTTGCATGGACCTACAAGGACATGCACATGCTATATACAGATCTTGTCATGCACCATCTTGTTGTGGATCCCAATGTGAAACTTGTTAAACAAAAAATCCGCAAGATGCATCCGCAAGTCGCACTGGTAGTCAAAGTAGAGCTTCAAAATATGTTGGATGCTGAAGTAATCAGACCTATAGACTATCCCAAATGGGTCTCCAACATTGTGCCAGTAGGTAAACCAGCTAGGGGCATCCGCATTTGCACTGACTTTAGAGACCTCAACCTTGCATGTCCTAAGGATGATTTTCCACTCCCAACTATTGACATTATAATGTATTTGACTATTGGACATGAGATGTTGTCCTTCATGGATGGATTCTCCAGTTACAATCAAATCAAGATAGTGCCAAAAGATTAACACAAAACTGCATTCACAACACCTTGGGGTACCTTCTATTATCAGGTGATGCCCTTTGGCCTTAAGAATGCTGGCGCCACATATCAGAGAGCAATGACAACCATCTTCCACGATATCCTGCATGTCATCATGGAAGACTATGTGGATAATCTTTTGGGTAATTCCAAGACACAAGAATGACACATTCCTATCCTCACTACCATTTTTGAGCGATTGGAAAAGTATAAGCTTCAGCTAAATCCCAAGAAATGTGTCTTTGGAGTACAATCTGGTAAGCTGTTGGGATACATTGTGTCACGACGCGGAATAGAATTTGACCCAAAGAAAGTAAAATCCATCCTTGAGATGTCACCTCCAAAAACATTGAAACAGTTGCACAACTTATAAGGAAAACTACAATCCATCAAGAGATTCATGTCACAGCTGGCATATATGGTGCATCCATTTTCTCATCTCCTGCGCAAAAATATCAAATTCCAATGGGATTGCTTATGTCAAAATGCATTTGAAAAGCTAAAAGGCTATCTGGCTAATCCACCTATGTTGGTACCACCTGTTGCTACCTGTCCTTGGATTTTGTATATATCCACTACAGAGGTTGCATTGGGAGCCCTTTTGGCACAATTAGATGATACCGACAAAGAGTGAGTAATTTATTATCTCAGCAGGACTCTTATTGGTTATGAATTGAATTATTCCCTCATTGAGAAAGAATGTTTGGCTATTTTCTTCTGTACACAGAAACTACGACATTATATGCTCAATCATAAGATTCACCTTGTTCCCAAAATTAATCCACTCAAATATCGCCTGTCACGTGCTACTCTTATTGGTCGTACAACAAAATGGGTTATGATCCTTAGTGAATTTGACATTGTTTATGTGGATTGCAAAGCTATCAAAGGACAATTTATTGTAGATCAGTTAGCTGAAGCACCTGTTGATGGTAAACATCCACTAGTAACAGATTTTCCAGATGAATTAGTCCTCAATCTTGCCCCGGGTACCCCATGGAAACTTTATTTTGATGGATCCTTTACTCAGAAAGGATCGGGGGCAAGAATCTTGTTTGTTACACCAAAAGGGGATCTCATCCCTAAATCTTATAAATTATAATTTCCTTGTACAAAAAATATTGCAGAATATGAAGCCCTTGTACTGGGACTCCATCAGACCATACAATGGAATATTCTCAATTTGTTGGTACTAGGTGATTCACAATGGTTATCAAACAAGTTATGGATGAACATCAAACAAAGGATGATAAGTTCCTTCCCTATCATCGTACAGTTGAGGAACTCAAACCACATTTCACTGAATTAGTCTTCCAACAAATTCCTTGCATAAACAACAAAGCAGCTGACACCATGGCTACTATCGGGTCCCTGATCACCATGGAAGAGCACAATATACGGTGTGAGTTTCTTGTTGAGAATCTTACAGTCCCTGCCTGTGACAAACTGAATTCTGAAATGGTGTGTGAGATTGTTGATCCTAATTCCCCATGGTACCAAGAAGTATACTCCTACCTTCGTGATGGACATATCCCACTTGCCTTAACCCCCAATAAACATAAAACTTTCATTCTTCGCACTTCCCGTTACACAATCCTCGATGATACACGTTTCCAAAATCATTTTGATGGAACTCTTCCAAGGTGTCTGAATTCTGATGAAGCACAAACATCCCTGCAGGAGGTACATCAAGGAATCTGTGGGGCTCACTGTAGTGGACTCACTTTGGCCAAGAAGTTGTTATAGACTGGATATTACTGGCCTACTATGGAACAAGATGCTTACAACTATGTGAAGAAATGTGTGCCTTGTCAGTAGCATGACGATTTGATACACATTCCATCCCAATCCCTTCATCCCACCATCACCCCTTGGCCTTTTTCCCGCTGGGGTCTCGACCTTGTTGGCCAGATTTTCCCTAATTCTTCCAATGGACATAAATACATCATTGCCACTACTAAGTACTTTACCATGTGGGTCGAAGTTGTTCCTCTCACCGACACCACTGGAAAACAGATCTCAAAGTTCATTTTGAACTATCTTATCTGTTGCTATGGCATTCCTCAGGACATCATTACTAATAATGGAGGACCCTTCAAAAAAAAGGATGTCACAGAGCTATGTAAGAAATTTAGCATTACCCACCATACCTCTTTCAAGTACTTTCCACAAGGCAATGGTCAAGCAGAGGCTACAAATAAAACTATCCTTAAAATCCTCAAGAAAAAAGTCGATGAGGTTGGCCGCGATTGGTACCTTCACCTCAATCCCATCCTTTGGGCCTACCACACCTCCATTCTAACTCCCATTGGAGCCACTCCCTTTTCTCTTGTTTACGACACTAAGACTATTCTACCCATCGAAATTGAGCTCCCTTCCCTCAGAATTTCTCTCAAGAATCTGTTGTTCGAAGAAGAATACAGAGTTGCCCGCTTGCAAGAGCTAGAACTCCTTGATGAGAGATGCCTCAATGCCCTAAACCACCTCTATGTATATCAAAATAGCCTCCGCCTCTAGTTCAACAAAAGGATTAAACCTCGTCAGTTTGAGATTGGTGATCTTGTCCTGCAACACAATATGAAGAACTTCCAGAACCATGACAAGAAAGGAAAGTTTGAACCTAATTGGTTGGGGCCCTTCATCATCACAACAAAGTATGGGTCCAATGCTTATCTGATTGCTTCACTAGAGGGAGATCTGAACCTTGATCCTGTAAATATTGTACATCTCAAGCGCTTATATGCTTGATCCTTCAACAGTCTGTTGTACAACAAAAAACTATCAAAATCCAAAAAATCAGAAAAGCAGAAAATCCAAAAACATAAAAAAAGAAAACAAATAAAAATAAATAAATTCAAAAAACATAAAAATAAATATAAAAGCCTGAAAAAGTATCAAAAAAGCAAAAAAGAGAAAGAGAAATAAAATCATCCATCTGTGAAAACCACTTCGGTGGCGCAATGGATAAGTACCATGGTGAAAACCTATTTTAGGAGCCATGTGTAGTCAGATCCACCATCTTACATACAACCTCCATCACCTTCCATAATAATTTCACTACCCATATATCTGTGCAGGTCATCCCCTGATTGTTTTCCACTTTCACAATAAAATCGCATTCCCACACGACTGAGCTTACCCCATCAACACTGAGATTTATTCTAGACACAGTAACCACAAACATTTCCAACAAATCAGGAGATAGATTGACTTTCCTAGTTTCGTTCTATTCACAAGCAATTGCCAGAGAATTCCCGTTTCAATCAATCAATATTTTGCCCATCAGGATGCATCCTTCCGGTGTCGGCTACTGTATTAATTCTCACATCAAATTTGTTCATGGAAAGAACTTTTGGACTGAATGACCGCTTGGTTAGGATGCCTTTTTGTTTATTTTATCTTGTGTTTCAATGTGGCCTTCTTATGACAGCCTCGATCTTTCATATCTTGGTTCATTATGGTGAGTACATATTGGAATACGTGTCATTTATGGTATGATCTGCTTGTCATATATTGTTAGTTCATTTGTGTTTGATGTTCAGTTATGACTATGTATGCCTTACTAGGGGCAAGATTCATGCATCTCAAATCCCTAAAAAGATCTGGATGTATTGCGTCTCCTCATGAGCAACATTTCATAGGTCTCATCATACCTGATATCTTGCATTCTTGTTCCTAGCAACCTATTTGTCTGAGAGTCTAGTCCACGCAAAGGAACCATGTTACTTGTGTTTTCTAGCACATGGTGCATAACTCCTTTTGCAAACCAAACTAGGGTGTGCTCTCCAACATTAACATGGTATAAATCCCACTATCATCATGTAGTTAGGATTGCATTTTATCTAGGTCATATTACACTTTATATTTTGCTCTTGGCAAGGTTTCTGTTTATTCCCCCTATCCAGCTACCTAGGTGATTCTATTAGACCTATTTGATACACACAAAAATAGTTTCCTCATATGTCCCATTTCACATTAATTCACTAGGTTAATTTACTATTCACCAACTCCATTAATTAATCATTAATCATTATAGTTGCATTGTTACTTCATTCATTACTCATTAATCATTATAGTTACATTGTTAATCCATTAAAACCATTCATTTTAGTCCATTCATTTTAGACCATTCATTACACATTTACATATGATTCATATACCATCACATTGCATTATTGCACGTAATTTACATCCATCTATAAGCATTTCATATCATAAGCATTTCACATATATCATATGCATCTCATCCCTGCATCACAAATAGGTCGGCATCAACATATAAATTCATTTCATCTTGCATGTCAGTTATAAACATCATATAGACATATAACATCATAACGTATCACATCCATCTTGCATAAACATCACATAAAACCATGTCATAAGATAAAATAGATCACCATCATAAAAGTACATATACATATACATATACATATACATATACATATACATATATATATATATATATATATATATATATATATA
>MU223802.1:707264-727267 GCA_018584345.1 Thuja plicata | reverse complement strand
CACACACACACACACACACACACACACACACACACACACACACACACACACACACACACACACACACACACACACACACACACACACACACACACACACACACACACACACACACACACACGCACGCGCACACACACACACATCACTGAAATGTGTACCAAATCAATATAGAGAGTAACTGGAAAATACTTATTATATATTATATATTATTTAGATGCAGCAATGTTGTCTTGAGTTTATTACTGAAGTTTATTTCTTACTATCTTCTTCTCTCTGCTAATGAATACTAGTAAACAATGATGAGCTTATTCCTTCTCTGATATCTTCCTTAGTATACCACATATAATATATATAAATATGATTCTTCTTCATTCAGTGATGCCCAGTGGAGTGAGATTGAGTGCCTCTTTATATCCCTTGAATAGATGATAAGTCATATTCAGAAGACACATCTTATGCCTTTTCGTAAATATCTTTCTTCTTTAATCACATTATTTCATGTCAAATGATTCAATCAATTGTTATTTATCATTGTGCCTCTTCAAGAATAATTGGTCTGTTATTTCATAACTATTTAGTTATGAAATATGATCACAACTTTCCTTAAGTAATTGATTTTGGATATTAATTTGAGTACGTGATTGTTCATATTATTGATTATCGTTGATACCAGATTATTGTAGTTGCTGGTATTAAATCGATAAGGATAATCTTGTTTGGTTATTAGTAATCAATGATCAGTTAGATTGACTAACGTAATTAATGAAGGGTGTATTTTTTTCAAAGGATTCAAGCTCAATGGTAGAGCACCTGCTTTACAAGCAAGATGTTGGTGGTTCGATTCCATCATGCCCTAACATGCAATTTTTTTTTACTACAACTATAGTCTCTCATTAATACATAGAGGGAGGGTTAAAGACAATTTTTGAGACAAATGTTTAATAAATTGTTTTAATTTGAGACAAAAAGAAAGTTGTGTATTGTCTTAAATATGTCTTTAACCGAGCGTCTTAATATATTGTCTTACAAAATTGTCTGTATAAAGACAATATGGAACATAAGTTTTTTTTATTTCTAAACCCCCACTCTATGTAGTAGTGTGGTATTGTTACTACCATATGCTCCCAAGTGCAAATGTGGATAAATGTGACTCCACACCTAATTGAACATGCTCCTATATGAGTGATGTCTTGAAACTAAAAATACACCATAACAATAACACAAGGACCCCAAGCAAAAACTGTATTATGAGCAATCATGGACTTTATAACTGAGTCCTACTCAATAAAAGATTTCATGTTCATATTTATTTGATAATAAGACCCCTACAACCATTAAATATATCACATGGCATCAATCACTCATATCCATTAGGTAGCATGTTGAAACAAATATTGTAATCCTCAATGGTGAGGTCATCTATCTCAAAAATCTTTGCAAAGACGCCTCTCATGAATCAAGATCATACACAACCCTCTATCCATATATTAGGATCCTAAAATCTGTCAGATATCCTCAAAGGTGATGATGGCCTCGCCTATCAGAGAATGAAATGAAGTAGCCTCTAAATACCTCCTGTTGGTCAATGCAGTAATAAACACTAATTAGCCCTAATGTCAGGCATACATCTAATGTGGCACAACTCTAGTTCCATAAGACTCACCCTTATCCAAGTGATGTGACAATGCCAAAGAGTTAGGATGACTCTCTCGAGTATACAAGAGCAATAATGCTACTTGCATCCAATTAGTAGAGTGTGTAAATAATCACCTACACTTTACTAAATTTACCAATTCAGATGTTATTATTTGGCAACAAGACAATTTCAACCTTATTGGTCAAATGCATTGCCAAATCTTTCACACGAGTCATTTTAGTCAAATGCATCATTATATAATCCACATGCAACACAAAAAAAATACATGTCACTTATGTGAACTATTACATCAAAACATTCAACTATGTCAATAAACTATACATATGAGTTGCAAAAAGGCATACACCTTTCTAAAATATGCATATGCATTAATTCATCAACATATGTGGTGAATGTAACATTAGATGCATCATACAATTTTATACCATACTTGTTGCCCTATTTTCAAGCCCTAGAAATTAGAAAAAAGCATGCAAATTGACAAAGAAAGGACAAAGCACATACTAGGGGACTTGCTCTTGCAAGTCACCCATAGGTCCTCAATCCCACCACACAATGATCTCTAGTGGGAATTCTTGTCATAGCTACACATCACAAATTTTTCTACTCACTCATCTTCTCCAAATCTCCCAAAGAAAATGAGTGAAAATGAAGATTTTAGGCCTCAAATGGACTACATATACGACTACACTAAATCACCCCATCATAAAATTGGTCTTAATTTTTAAATTTTTGACCAATTTCTCGAGGAGGCACCACAATCTCGTTGCTATAAGGGCATGCTAGGGTAGGAACCATATTTGTTTTTAATTTTTTCTTTGAAACTGCGTCAAAACAATTGTCATAAAGAAAGACAAAATGTATAGAGTGAAAGTTGTCCAATTCTTGGTTGTGACATTTTCACTAATTATTCCTCTAAATTAATTAAATGTTTTTATTATTCAATTAAGCTAATATTACTCTTCTAATTCATTTTCAAAGTTTACTTTTTCCACTTTCTTATAATTAAATATTATTTAATTATTTAGCTATCCAAATTTCTACTAAAGATTAATTTAATAATTTTTATTATTTGATTATTTTTTTCACACATGATAATTAAATTTTCTTTACTATTTAAGTATTTATTTTTTTCCTCTTTTCTCATTAAGTCTTTTTTATAATTATTTATCTATGCACTTTATTATAGTCTTCTACGATTAAATAATTATTCTAACAATTTAATTACCTAACCAAGTCTTCTATAATTAAATGACTTCTTTAATTTATTTGATTGTTCACATTTCTAAATATATTTCTTAAAAAAATTAATATATTTTATTTATTTTATTTTATTTATCTTCTCATGTACTCAATTAAATAATTTTTATTTATTTAATACTAATTATATTTTCATTTCTACTTCTCAACTACCACTCATTATGAGTTTATGATTAATCAATTATGTCCAACTATACCATGCAATCAACTATCACATAATTATAACATTTTATTGAATCTCATCTATTGGTCTTTAATCCTTCTTGTCATATCTCTATCAGTGATCAATATTAAACAATCTATAAATTCATCTTAAAAAATCAATCATTCCTAACCACAAACTTTGAACTTTTGTATGATCATACTACTAAGATAGTTCTACGTTGGATTTTAAGAGCAATATTACAGAAATAAAAGAAAGCTTCAAAGAACAATGGAGGTAAACTATCTCTTTATATGAAATCATATATTTTTTATTTATTCATTTGTTTCATGCATTGATTTGCATACTTCATTGTAGATATTAGAAGCTTTGTGTGGTTTTCTAGGATTTTTGTGGTTAACCTATTTTATGATTTATGCATTCATAATTTTGGTCTTACAGATAGAGCACAATTGGTAAAGGTGTAGATATGTTCCTTGATTGCATTGGATTCACAAAGGTTCAAACTTCTAGAGTTACGATATGTAAGGTGTTGACTGGATATTTTGCAATTGACGACTTTGTTGGATCAATTACAATATAATAGTTTCAACCATAGAACGTGACACACAACCTCTCCTATTTATGAGGGAAGGCCCCCCCTGTTTATTGTTACTAAAAATAACTAACACTTAACTAGGATCTAAAGTTATGTACACTAAGCTAATCAATAGGGCTTTGCATTCACTATATTCTCTTTCTCCATAATAGGTGCTCTTCCTTCATTGTATCGTCTTATTTCAAGATAGATGATCCTTTCTTACAAAAAACTTCCAAATACAATCTAGCAAAGTTAGTAACCAAGAAACTCACGAAAGATCAAAGGCTTTCAATGACTTCTTATGTGAATTAAAAAATAAAGATGGAATATACATGCAACTCAAAGACTACATCACATAATACACCTTAGACACACAAAAGTAAAAGATAAAAACAACATAAAGACTACAATTTAACTCTTAGCTTGAGCAAATGATACTAGATTCAAATGTAATAAGAAACATAAAGACTACAAGATCAAGTTTGAAAACATACCATTAACTGTAAACATACTAAGTAGTTTAAAGACTACAATATTGGTTTAAATCACCTTTAAGATAACACCATAAGACTTACAATAAACTTCAGACAATGTCATTACACCACAACTTGTTCCAACACAAAGATCAAAATGAAATTGCCTCTTTTATTGATTGCAATTTGATTTACATCTAAAATCAAATTTTTTGGGATCACACAAACTGACAGAGTTTTGTTCCATTACCAAAAGATCTTCCCTCTTTATAATGAGCCCTCTCATATTTATAGAAGAGAGGCTATGCGGAAAAGGTGAGATAATCCTAGCTAACCATTGACTTATTCAACATTAGGATCCTATTCTAATTGGACTTGTAATGTGATAAATTGTAATTACATTTTATAACTTTGCATGTAATATGTCAAGACTGGATTACATAATGCATGAAAAAAGAAAACTAAGTGTTTGAAGACACAACTTTATTAACATCATCCTCTATCAAAGAGGTCTTCACGCTACTACAGAATGACCAATGCTTGAAGTCTTCAAGTCTCGAGGTGTGAATGAGAGCATCTAAAATGGAGTTTTAGTGATGGATTATAAGGGTTTCAAAGTTGGACAAGAACTAGATGCAAACTACGAGATGACAGAAAAAAATTCCAACAAGACACATAAAATGAGGAAAAAATGACTAAAAATAAATGAGTTACAATTTGGGTTTTCAAATTCACATTGTAAATGAGGGAGAGACACAAACATTCACTACTGTAATTGGGCCTAAAAGTCTCAATTACAAGTAAAAAATAAGGTATTATGGAATCAAAACTCAAAGTTCTAATTGTAGGTAAATAATGTAAAAAAAATTGTAATGCATTTAGAACTTAAAGTTCCAATCGTATGAATAAAAATATGATACTATTGTAATAATGAATGAAATAAAAAATTATAGTTTTGATTGCATTAAGCAACTATGTATCCTTGTTGCAATTAGAACTAAAAGTTCCGATTGCAAGAGATAAAACTTGCAACTATGAATGCAACAAAGACTTAAAGTCCCAACTATACTAGGCGGTAGCATGTCTTCATTGTAATGAGAACTTTAAGTTCAGATTGCAATAGGTAATGAAGATAAAGCATTGCAATCATAACTTAAAGTTTCAATTACAATGAATGGTGAAAGATATCATTGTGAGGAAGAGTGTAATCAAGACTAAAAGTCCCAACTACACATGAGTAATGCGTAAGATAATATCCTTGCAGTCAGGACTAAAAGTCCCAATTGCAAAGGATATTGCAAACTTACATATGGCGTGTAGTCGAATGTTTGAGTTTCAACTACAAAGGGATCTCAATAGTCCCTTGTAATCAAGATTCAAAATTCCAATTCCAAGGGTGTAAAATATAGGGAAGGAAAATATTTTTCATGTCTAAAAATCCCATCTCGAAGACACTAAAATATAGAGCAAAATAAGAAACATAAAATCTATCAATAACTAGGACAATAAACGAATACAAAACCTCTATAATTGCAAATTGACTTCATAAGGACTAAATGCACTTCCACTTGTAGTTGGAACTTAAATTTCCAACTACATATGGTTACACACACTCTTAGTGTACTTCAAGACTTTAGGCCAGAATTGCAAATGCAATTTGAGACTAAGTCTGATTTGCAATAAATAATGTAAATCACTTGCAATGAGGGACAAAAACCTTGAAATTGCAAAGGACTCTAAAATCTATTTTTTAAAACGATAAAAACCTGACAAAACAGAGACCAAATCACCTTTCGATGATAGAAGACATAATGACATAAATGTTTGAAAATATGTGGCTCATAGCTTGAAAAATGTGACTTAAAGTACATAGGCTATGAAAAGGACAAAAATTCTTAGGGGTTATCCTATGATTTCACCAAGCTGAAATCAAGGACAACATAAGGCATACGGTAAAGATTGTGCCGCGGGTAACTTTGATGGATTGAATACCTCTCAATCCTTTATTCTCTACTAAATATCTATCAACATAGACCCACTCTCTCGTATTGGTTAGCAAACTTATATTATGGGCAATATAAAACCCTCTGACAAATAAAAATGATTAACATGTGAAAGATTAGAAGGGGATGAATTATCATCCATACAATTTACACATAGGGCCATCAAATATAGATGCATTTTCATCATGCCGATCTCATCACTTAAAAAAATATAACATATATTTTGAAGTGTGCTGATAAATGCAATGCATTTCAACACACTATTATGCGATTCAAATTAATGATTTACATACAATTAACTGTATAACATTACTATATAACATTTACAAGAGTGGCATAATAAATCATTACACTAGAATCCCAATATTCTCCATTAGTTATATGCTTGCTTGTCCTCAATTATGTTTTCTTGGTTTTAAATCAACCTAACTAGGGTTTTGACTAAAGAGAATTTAACCCTTGAAATTTGGATTCTTAATTAACTTTTGTACTTAATTAACATAAATATTTTTTATATGAGAGTTATTGAATTCAACTACACTTTGAAGCCCATAAAATTTATGAAGTAGGACTCAAGGATTCATCAATCAAAGCAAGTGAAATCTAAAGCTCGAGGTATTCAAATTTTATATTCTCCATGTCGTGTGGCAGCTTCTCCACGGGCAGTCGAGACGGTAACCAAGAACAAGTTTTCTTCAACATATTTGACATGGATACCTATTGTGCATTTTTTATTGCAGTCTATGTAACTTCAAATTGCATGGAAACGTTCAGCAGAAGGACAGAGAAAACATTTCGAAAGTAAATCTTAAAGCTTCCTGAATCAGATGGCAACATCGACGACAATGGATGTTGATTCTGATAGCAGCTCGACACCAACTGGCCGCATTGTGATTCAAAAAGTTGCAGGCAGATCTGCAGTGACAAGCATATATGCGAGATACCCACTCAAATTTATTCGACCCACAAAGGTACTTTTTCGGATTGGTATTAAATTAAAGGGGTTTCCTTAGGGCTCTACTTTCATATGTATTTACTCTCTCTTGAATGGAATTTTCAGGCCGCGCCTTCTCACATTGATGCTGTATGGATATACACCGTGTCCTACGGCGGAGGAATCGTATCGGTTAGTTTTAAAAAATAGTAATTATTTGTTTTTCCTTATGCTCTTTTAAATGTATTCTATTTTTCACATTCTCCTGCTCGGTAGTTTTTGTGATGTGCCGCATTTGGTCTGATGCTGGTTTTGCTTCGATGGCTGTATTAAGATTTGTGGACATGAAGTCACAATGGCATGTATACAACACAATCTTGTGACGATTCTGCCGGACTGGCGGGTACGAGGTTGTAAAGATAAGTTACACTCGAATGTACCCCATTATTGTCAGTGTTCCAATTGGAGGTGTCCCCGGTCCCGCGTCCTCGGTGACTTCCCTGGAATTTGAGGACTTCGAGGAGTTCCATTAGAGTAAAAAACTTAAAAGCGGAGGATTGTCATTGCAAATGAGAACACATTATATTTATTTTGTAAAATTTTAACCGACTTTGGTTTGTTAAGCTATTTGAATGGCTATTCTGTCTCACCTTTGCATCTCTCTCTCTATATAATGCTATCCCGAATAACTCATCACCTTATCTCTGAGTCCCCCACTTTATAAATTTGGAGAAATACTAAACTCTTAGACCACACATCTTCACTGTATTGTCTTTCCAACATTTTGAATGCACATTTGAATCGCATCGAAGTATGCCATGCCATCCTTACACTACGTCTTATCACATGTCAATTAGAGTCACAGGTCGCCTTTTTGTGGTGAGGAGGACTTGAACTTGTGTCAATGCCTTCGGAGTTTCTCCCATTACAATTGTACCTCAACCCTTTCAGGAGAGAAATTTTGCTATGCTTTGCATTGGACGCTGACGTGCTTGTATGCATTCTATGTCAAGAACAATCTGGTGATTTATGTCTTTTCGAAGTGAGTGGGTAGATAAGAGGATTGTTATTGGGTTAAGTCACCTGCTAAAAATCACCTTCAAAATTAGATGATTGCCGATTTTGAATTAAGAAAAATGTTAGGCAGAGAAATAGGATATATTTTGCCGATAATTTTGAGAAATAGAAACATTGGACATTGTTTGCAATTGTTATTTGTTTATATTGGTTCATTTTTTTAAAAAGAACAACTGGCGAGATTATTTCCATACAATTCAAGATGAAATCAACTTTTATATCTGCAGCCATATGGACTTAGTTCTGTTGATGATCATCCTGATGAGGTGTTTGCACAATTTTAAAAGTTAAAAGTTAGGTTAAAACCTTAACTTCTTATGCTTCAAATTTCAAACAACTCGGGCGTAGGTTAATTTGCAAATGGCCTATTCTCTTAGGTGGGCAGGAATCAGGATGAAGCCATATTCTTTATTTGCTTTGAGATAGACATAGTTCTGTTACTAAGCGTCTTGAAGAGGGTTACTTTATGCTAATAGTTTTATGGTTAAAGTCTACTTGAAGATTTAGTTGATAGCTTGAAGTGTCTAGATTTAAACTTGAAAGCACTTGGTTGGTACTTGGTAGGTTAGATTTTCAATTTGCTAACTAGGTTAAGTAGGTTTTGATGATTTATGCTGCATCCCTTCGAATTTTTTTTGATAAAAATGACAAGCATAGTGATTGAGATTATTGGCTGGTCAGGGAGATTTAGTGACATGCACAATGAGTATTGGAGAGGGCTGTACCGCTGTTCTAACAACTCAGGCTTCCACAAAGGTATCGTTGAATAAATTGAATATTCTTAATAGTAGGTGTGGGATTTTCAATCTATAATTGTCCGTCGAGTTCATTGTTGCCCAATCAACAATATTTTAGAAGAGGGTTTAAGTAAGGTTAGCAGCAACAAAATGGCCAAATGTTACCATGTATTAAAAGATTTTTGGATAAAACCTTTTGTCTATATTATTAGATGAATGTTTAAAATTCTGTAATCCATCTTCAAAATGAAATAGGCAAAAAGTGTGAAATACAAATGTTAAATAAATCTCAAAATGGTAGGACAAGTGGGTTACTGTGGGATAAGTATTGGGAGTAAATAAGACAAGGAATTTTAAAATGGTGAATAAAAACAACAAAAATAAATTAGTAGCAATAATAAATTAGAATGAAAGTAGTGATCTTTTGCTCTACTTTTTTTTGGTTCTTTTTATTTCTCCATTTAAAAAATTAGTTGGCTTTTATCTTTCCAGTACTTATCCCAAGGCATCCTATTTGTCCTGGTATTTTGAACTTTATTTAAGGATGTAGAATCCACAATCTTTACAAGTTTGTGCCTAGCTTTTCTTGATAATTTTATTTTTTATTTATCACCTTCAGCTCTTTGTTGAGGTAATTTTTATCTTGTCAGATTCTTGTTAGGATGTTTTAAATACCTTATGCTATATATTTTATATTCTGACTAAAGGATGCTGTCTAGTGAAATTGAAATTTTTATGATAAATAAAAATATTAAAAGTAGTCATTTCAAACTTTCGATTGTGATGAATCTGTATATGATTTATCTATATACCTATATAAAATCTTATGATATGTTATTCCTTTTCCTTTGGTACGTTAGTGGATAAAATGTAATTATTCTTACCTATATAATTCCTAAACCGTTTCTTATCCTTAAAACAGTTGAACCTTTGTTTCTCACTCTGAACCTGTTTCATTTAATTTTGGGTTTTCTGTTTACTGTTTTTTTGGTAACACAGACTTTAAGCTTCCCCAAATCAGATTCTTTTACTTACGCTGTACGAGATAGCTGATTAGCGAGTGTAGTTGAAGCTCTGTGAAAGCTGTGAGTTTCGGTTAATATAATTTTTTTGTTTTGAATTGAAAAAAATAGTGATCATATATGCAGGTCTACAAATCGGTTGGATCAAAAGACTCTGGGCAGTGGCTTGAAGTATGTTCTTAACCATTCCTGCAAAAACCTAGTTATATTTAACGCTTAAGTAGGCTGTTTTTTTCCCCTAATCTCCCACTGATCTGCTCTGCTGTGCTGCAAGGCTCAAGTAGGGAGAAATGCACTTTTAGCTGTTCTTCCCGACCCTGTCACATGCTTTTCCAGTGCTAGATACTCCCAAAAACAAGTATTTTATGTGGCTTCAGATTCAAATTTGGTTTTGGTTGATTGGCTCACCAGTGGCCGTCGTATGCGAGGTGAAATATGGGATTTTGAACTGTACAAGAGTACGAATAATATATATTTGGAGGGAAATCAACCATTGTTTCTTGATTCGGTGAAATGCCTTTTTCCTCACAACTCCATATTTGCAATGATAGATTTCAATACTGTATTAACTTAGAGACAAAAATAGGTTTGATCTCATTCTTAATGCCTTCCACTAGAAATTTCTATGTGAAAAAGTTACTTACATTGACAGCTTACTATCAATTTCATGGCACTGGGAAGCTGAAGTCCCTTTTTATCTTCTTAATCAGACTCTACTGGAGCAAGGTGCTGGTCTTTCTGTTGCAGATCGCATGCAAGCATTTCATGTCGTAGCAATGCTGGTGATTTTAGGGTATGTTTTTCTCTGTTTAAATAATTTTTCTTAACACTATTTGGGCCTTGAATTTATTGTTGATTAAGATTGTGTATAAAAGTGTGATGTGAAAGTTTTTGATTAAGCTTTGATTGATGAGTCTAGAGCATCGTCAAGTCTGTGAGAGTGGAAAGGAGTCTGAGTTTAGTCATTGTTTGGTTGATGTTTCCAGCCACTAGAGACATTTGCCCTTCCTTCTAAAGACTATCTTGACTAATCTACAAGGATATAAATATGATTTTCAACATAGTTTGTATTTATATCCTCTTGATAATGTTGAAGCTTTATAGTTTTTCAATACTCACAGATTTTTTCCCCAAATCATGTGAAGGTGGTCATATTGTAACTAGAAAGGGTCATAGACTCTTCTATCTATCGTCCACCTCCCATAATCAAAATGATATGTGAGGGTTATGGTTAAACTTTCTATAGGAATGATATATTAGTGTGAAAAAATGTATTATCAAACTAGTTAGCTTTTAGCCTACTGAGCTGAGTCCTATTCACACTACACTTACGCTCACTTAGAGGTCATTGAGACTTTTGTCTCACCTCATGTAGACTCACCAAGTGTCCTGACAGCTGTCCATAGAGTCCTACACTTATTTCATAATTGGAGAGGTAGTCAGATCTTGACTCTTACCTGTTGACCTCTTCATGCTTGCCTTCATAAACAAGGCTCATTCGTACATTTTAGATTACATGCTTATGATATTTCTCAGTTTGGACACTGTTTGTTTGTGGAGAGTTCTGAGTTTTTAAGAAGATCTTGGCTGCTCCAACATGATCCACTTATACATTTCAAAACTCTGAAAGGATCCATGTTGACTGTGCTGGAGAAAAGCTCCACTGCCTGAATCTCCAACCTGCAGTATAACCTTCACAGAGAGAACAAAATATTTCACCAGAAGATGAATTGATTTGAGATGCAAAATTATGCACATGGGCCTTGCGTATAAAGCAAAAGGCGAGTGATGAGAGAACTCACTATAACAATCATTGGTGAGGGTAGGTAGAATACAACTACCACTCAACAATTATTAAATAATATTTACCTAACTAGATAAATAATAAGTGATGATGTAAAATAGGATAAACAACTACTTACTCTAACACCCCCCCTTAAGTGCAACTTAGGGAGAAGATTATTATGCAATATGGGCAAGGCATCTAGGCCATGTTAGTACCCGTATACAATGCAAATGCTATGCAATTAAATGCAATCTCTTGCAAACAAAGAAAATGAGAAAACTACATGGGAGAAAACTCCTTTCCAAAAGAGGAAAAAATAAGATGCTTGGATGGATGACTCAATCACACCCCCAAGGGCTACATACATCATCTATATAAAACCAAATATCCCCCAATAAGAAGGAAGAACGGAGACTACACAGCCCCCCATAATGAAGAAGCTGCAATGTCGATGAAGGATGCTTGGAAGCAAAAGACGAGCCAATGTCAACAAGCAACACATCTCCCCTTAAGAAGAAACAAGTCCATGGAATGATGAAGAAGCCATTCCAAACCCAACCGAATGGAGGAGGAAGGAAGTCTTCAAATAGGAACCTCTGAAAACTGAGTTGGAGTCTCCAAGCTCAAATAAGCCTCCACATACTGTAATGTCCCCTAATAGGTTTACACTAAGTTATTACTCATTTAACTCAAATTCTACATTGTATGACCTGAGATACAATGATTCAAGCTAAGACATTCATAAATAAAGAATTATTTACTCAATTAGATTAAATTATCTGTATGTAACATTAATACCCCATATCCAATCTTATTACTATTTCAACTCCATGAAGGAAGGAGTAGACGTTATCCAAGGTGCCTAGAGACCAACTGCAATGGGCTCCCTCAAAGTTTACAGATCCAAGCCCTTAGCCTATCTTGGGACTATGCCCACAAGGCGCTCAGGGTCTCTGATCCCTACCCTATCTTGGGACACAGCCATTAGCCATTGCTTGGATTTATACAAGCCCCTCCTTGGAAACATCACAGCCTCTTTCTTCTCTGACAAAAATAGTAACAAGACTGAATATGGTTTTATACATATCTCTGAGCACTCATTTATATTCCTTATTCATTTAGAAAGAATCTCAAACATATAATCTTTGTTTTCTCTCTGATATAGACTAATGAGTATATATAAATATTATAATTAAACCTTTCAAAGATAGATATATACATTATATATATATATTCTGATTTCATCCTTATTAACATATAATGTATTTAATAGACTATATAAGATTGTTTATCTTTTATATATATATATATATATATATTCTGATTTTATTATTATTAACATACTTATATATAATCACAATCTCTTATACTTTACATATAACATAACTTATATATATAATTTTGCAGTCACATATTTACTTACATCTATATATGTATATATATATATAGATGTAGTATAAGCTACTAACAATATATATACTTTACTGAATTTTATACAGAATACATACAGCACATCTTTGTTTGAGATCGAGTGCTGTTGGCTGCTGAGTATATTTCCTTGCCGCTGACTCAGCTTTTCCTCCTCCATCCGTGATCATGGAATACCATGTCTGCTCCATTATATACTCTTTTCTCCCGATCGGGTGTGATTGGTCTGTGTGACTTTTGGTCGCTAAGGATGGTTTAAAATTAAAGAAAGTTTGCTCACATAATACGGGGTCCTTTAGTCGACTTAGTAGTCGGTACTATATTGAGTGTTGATTAAATATTAATTATATATTTACTATCATCAGTTAATGCTGAATATATTTAGTATTTGCTTGATATTATTAACATTATTAATAACTAAATTATTATTATTTAATTATATAATTGTTATAATATTATATATAATATTAATTATATAAAGATTATTAATAACTAATATATATATTATATATAATATTAATTATATAAAGATTATTAATAACAAATATATATAATATTAATTATATAATTATTATTATTTAAATAATTTGTTTACTATATTAACATATAGTTGTACATTATTTATTATTGAGATTTCAACCATATATAGAAGATTTGTATTTATGCACTATATACATCAATTCATGGTTTGTGACACATACTCGTGATCAAACTCAACTAAGGAATGTGTCAAAGCAATTGGATGAGGAAACTCATCAATATCAATCTCCAAAGATGAATCAACAATAGTACTCAAACTATCATCAAAAGTTGAATGACTTTCTTAAACCAGATCCCGTTGGTTCTATTCGCTGTTTGGAATCATGTATGTTATGTTCATATGTATTTGAATCATTTATGCTTCCATTATTTTATTTGAGCATAAGTGTTAGGGAATCTAGGTGCATTGTTGGTTGAGTGGCTCTCTCTGGGGCCCGGGGTCCTAAGTGGCTGCAGGGTAACCCATTGAGGAGTTTATTATTCAAATAATAACCTAATAAAATGAATTGGGGTAACACACTAATCAAGATAATAATGATGCCTCGCCCATGCCTTGAGTGCTAGTACAGGCTAAGGATGGGAGAGGGAGAAGATGCTTGTAGAGATTGGCATAATCGAACTTCCTTGTCTTCACAAAAGGATTTTTTGGTTCCACATGAGTTCTCACTTGGGGGCCGAGGTCAGGAGAGACTATAAGGGTAACCCAAGAGGGAGGGCTATGTGATGACACTCTTCTTACATGTGTCCTAGAGTCCCTTCCATTTGTTTTGTGCTTTGCATCTAGTAGTTGTTAGTCTTTGCCTTGTTTGTAGATCCTTGTATTTCCTTGATGTTTATGGAGGTTTGGTCACATCTTTGTTTCTGGTTTGGTTTGTTGTGTGTGGGGCCTTGTGTCTATCTCCTTAGCATGGTGGGGTGGGCCTCAAGGTTTCATGTGGTCGGGTGGTAGTGATCTTCCTCCATCAAGGTTTGATGGATTGTTCGTGATGCATGGTTGGATACTTGTTCCAATACCTTCATTCATGCTGCTAGAGATCTTCATTTTGTATATATTATCATCTCATGTAATATTGTATTGTTGTATACGATGATGTAATTTGTATACTCCTTGGAGGAGAATGATGTAATTGTAATCATGATTATGTATTTCGAATGATGTACAATTTAAATGTAGTTTAGGATAGATAACATTGTAATTGTATTTGATGTATGGTTATGTAATAAGGAATCATTAAAGGTTAGAGTTAGTGAACTATGTGATTATGTGATGTTATTGCTATGATGAAAAGAATCTAGGAACATTTGGATTTGGTGCTTTAAAATGAACCGAGGAATAAAGTAAATGATGTTTATGACTCTTATTATGTAATTCATTTATGTATCTAATTGGTTAGATATGTTGTAGATGGGTTGCTCAAGTAGCGACGAGGAACCTTTAGAGGACATAAGATTAAGTTATAAATTGTGAATGTGATTAGTGTCTTAGAATTATGTGTTATTGATGCGTTTCTCTTACCTCGTGTTTGTGAGATGTTAGTAATGTTGGAACTAATCCTTGAAGCCCCTTTATCCCTAGTATGGCCTTAGAGACCTTGAGTTACCCTCGTTGTGTTTCATTTTTAGGAAGAATGCCTCCTGTGACTCAAGGTAGAGGTAGGGGTAGAGGTGGTTTTCATAATTGCCCTCTGAGCTCTCATCATAAGAGTTCTCAAGATGAGCATCAGGAAGAACATCACCATGAGGAGAGCAGAGAAGAGTAGAGTGGGAGTCAGAATGTTGAGTCAGATGGTGCTCATATGTGCCATCTTTTGCAGCAGATTTTGCACCTTTATATACCCAGATTTTGAACTGTTCTTTTTCTCAGTGAATTATATTATTGCTGCTCATTGAAGTACTACTGTTTGGGTCTTAGAAAATATTTATCTAGATAACATAAATCTTTTTTCATTTGGATGACTCTCTTGATACATTTTGCAGTTATTGTTTGTTTCTGATGGCATTATTCAACCTCTTGGCCATTTAGATCTTCGACCTTTATAATTTGAGGTCTCCGAAACGACAACTCAGTCTTTGTTGTCATCAATTCCTAATACAACTTGGGAAAGATATCAAATGGATGTTAGAATTTTATGCCCTTGCTGAAAAGAGACTTTTGTTGCAGGCATAGTTGCATGATTCTTCATTGACTATAAAAAATTCATGACTAAGTGCCACGTCCTTGGCAAAATCAAGGAAGCATTCCCCTAGTTTTTTTTATCGCTGTATTTCTCATTCTTAGCTTTTTGGGCTTTTATACTCATATACTACACTTGTTTGGTTTCTTTGAATAGAAGAATATTAGTGTGTTATCTATTTGTCTTCTAAATGTGTTACATTTATTGTGTTGTTTATTGTTCCATGTTCATTCCATAGGTTATTTACTTACCAACTAGGTTATGGAGTGGTCCTCCTCAACCTTCTTTGCGCCACAGTGTTGATCATCAATATCAAAGAGGATTTTAATGCCATGTTCATAAGGTGAATAATCATATGCCGATGATCACTCATGCACAACAAAAAGGAGGAGCACAACATGTTCTGTTTTAGAGTATCGGGATGAACATTGAAGTAAGATTAGGATCTAGTTGATTCACAAAAGTTAACTTACAATGCCTTAGACATCCATATTTATGAACTTGTGATTAGGTTTGGTGCTTTGTAATTGGCAGTTTTGTCTGTCTTATGCCAAATTGACTTTTTAGTACATTAGATTAAGTCAATCTAACCATTAATATTTTCCATGGTAAAAATGGTGTTGCAATATTGGATGTCTAGATATGACAATTGGAGACTGACTTCTCAATTCATCACTTCAATGATGTTAGGAAGATGACTTTCTTTGTGTTGAATACATTGGAAGGAAGCTTATAGTGCTCAATGTGAGCATGGTTTTAAACCCATCAGACAATTGGGAAAAATTCTGTTAGTGCTATTTGTGAAGAGCATAGTTTGTCGACTCAGGCTCAGAATTGACTTGGCAGCCCAAAATTTGAACGCGAACTCGGGACTAGGCATAAACTCGGCAAAAAACTCAGTTTGGACTTAGCAAAAAAAAAGCCGTAATTCTAGAAAAAAAAAAAAAGAAATTAATGCATCTAGAGAACATAAAAGCTTAAATTGACTATCAATTTGTCTTGATTCAAACATTACTCATTTCATATGATCTTCAAACACACAATATTAGAAATTTCATAATTCATACTCATAGTTTCAAACTTTCAACTGTATAACAACATTGTAAGTTTATAAATGTAAACATATATTGATATGTCAAAATGAGAAAAGCAACCAAATACAATCCATGTCTTCCTCTTCCCTTCCTAATGTAACTCAACTGCTCCTATTCTTCTGCCCCTCCTTTCCTATTTTTCCGTTCAGACCTGTTTTAGACAAGATCGGGCGAAAAAGTGAAGAAAAGTCACTTTTTAATGGTTTTTACCTCATTGGTCATGCCTAGGCACACCCAAGAGTCTGTGCCCAGAAAGCAAGAGTGCGAGTCTGGGTTTGGAGAGACTTGGTGAAGGACTCGGTCGAGTATTCCCCAAAACTCTTTCGGACTCACTATGCGAGTTAGTGACTAGTAGACTTAGCCATAGATAGGACTCACAAGTTTGGCAGGTTTTGGAGAGGATCTGGCCCTCACTATCAATCGTGGGCGCACCAGTCTGCTTGCTGGGGGCACACAATCCATTTCTTGATGAAGCCTGATCTTGGTGATCTCACTCTCTATATAGAATAGAGGGTGGACAACAGGGGTGGGGGGGGGGGAGGGGTGAATAACTGACTCGTAAAACACTTCTGCATGCCCAAGGTTGCACAAGACAATTATTGGTCAACCGATTAAGGAATCCAACCAAGAGTTGGAAGTCTATGTTGAAGCTCATTAATACTTGCAAAGTTCTAAAACTATGGTGAAGAGTACTGCCATTTAATTTTTTTATTATATAACATTCTTTTTGATTTGTAAAGATTTGTATAGGGTTATTTTAATTTTTCTTAGGTTTATTTTATTTATTTATTTAATAGGTCAATGATGGTTTACCAACTTGCGATAATGCGGGTTTGGATGCGGAGCAAGTATAATATGCACTTTTTGCTGTACTAATGTAAAAGGAGCTTGCCAAGTGATTCTCGGGGGAATTGAACTTTGGTCTTCATTGTGGCAACACTCTGACTTTTTTGTTAGGTCTGGTTCCCCTATTTATGCAGGTCCTTTAGTAACTTTTTCCTCTGTGTTTTCTGATCGTCAACTTCTGTAACTTGACTTATGTGTCATTTTCTTAGGAATCGTGTTCTTCATACTACATGGTGTGCTAGGCATAAGAGGTTGACTTTAATGAGAACATAACATATAAGCTAGCCTTCTTGATTAATTTGACTGATCCACCTACCCATCTGCCATTTTTTTGAATTTGGTGTATTAGTACCTGTACTTATCTCTTGTAAAAATACCAATCCTACTCTCATGATAATATCTAGATCAAGCTAGAGTTTCTCACCACTGGTCCGCTTGAGCAACCTGACCGCTATGCCTCCAAGATCAAAGAAAAGGTCAAGTTGAAGCAAACGAGCACCTCCTCTTCTATGTCTGCATGCAAGAACCAACATGTGCTCAGTAAGCCAAATCCTATGGTGCTCAAGTTGAAATCTCCGTGCCAAGGAGAATAGTCTAAGCATCCTCTTGACCTAACAAAAGGCATCAACACCATTAGGACCAGACAAAGGCAAGAGGCAGCAAGGGGATAAGTGGTGCGAATGCCATTGCATTAAACATGAACTATGATTTTTAATGCCACATGTAGCTATCATTAGTCATTCATTCCATGGGAAACCTAGTGTAAATGGATAACACTAATCTGGGTGCTTGTCTGAGCACCAATGTCTCTACCATATACACCTTTGAGGAATGAGTTCTTCATCTAAACCAAGTGGAGGGTCAAAGGTTAGTATCAACATGTCATCACAATGATCAAAGCTAAATGAAAATTGTTGCGCAAGCTGCAGCCAAGTGTGTAGGCATCACTAGTAAAGTACATCCTCTTATATATTTAGTAGGACGAGTCCAACATATTCAAGTTTGGTGTCGTCGAATGTTCAAGAATGGATGGAACCCATATTTAAGCCACTTATGACACAATGTTGTTGGAAGTATGTGACATCTTGTCAAGCCACGTGTATGATTGTGACAATGCTCATAGTGCTAAGCTACAATGCTGGTTTGTAAATTTAATTGATTGCATCTACAACATCCTAAAGTCCTTTTTAAAGAATAAAGCAACTTTGGTTTGTGTTGCTCATGGTTTGTTTATTGTCCTACTTAGTGTTTTTCCCCCTTGTACCCATGTTCAAACCTTGCCATGTTATCTTTTGCCTTGGTGTGCCTGTCAATGCCAATTTTGGGTCCTCTGTCAATTTGGTTTTCAACACGTAAAAAATTGATGTCAAATCTTCTCTTTATGATTGATTTAAATTGTGGATCTGTCTAGAAAACTTTGGTTGGTATTTATGTAATACCTCAACCCCTATTATCCTTATAAATTAGTGAAATGAAATAGTAAATAGCAATGTAACTGAAATAACTAACTTTGAATTTTCCTATAAACATGAAAAGTGAGTTACAATTAACTATCCAGAAGTTACTAACTGCATTTCACATGAAACTGAATTTAACTAATTCTTTAAATTTTCCAAGGAAAGTAAAACATTATAGAATTTTGAGATAAAAATAGCAGAATTATCTGACAAGGAAAGAACCTTTACATGTTGTTCCTTAGCTTACGTCCATCATGGGTGAAAGAGTATCATCAGGGTTTTTTACTACCCAAGCATGGATCTTTCGATTGTGACTAACTGTAACTCGTACATCTTCCAATGGAAGTATCCCAACCAGTGTTACTCGAGGACGCGTCCCTGTCCAAAAACCCCTCGTTTCCGGAACGGGGACGTTTCTAGGACAGGGGGGGACGGCTAGGGGACGTCCCCACCCTGTCCCCAATTTTCAAAAAATGATAGGGGACGTCCCGACAACTCGGGGACTTCGCCCAAAACTGGGGGGGGTGGCTGGAAGTCCCCGGGACGGCTGTGGACTGCTTGGGGATGGCTTGGAAGTCCCCGGGACGGCTGGGGATGCCTTGGGGACGCCTTGGAAGTCCCCAATAGGATAGGCTGCATCAACAATTTAAAAAACACATTTTTATTTTATAAAACCCTTTCTTTTTTAATTTTAAAGTGGGCCCCTCCTTCCAAGTTTGCCCTATTATATTTATTATTGTTTGGTAGTTAATTCCTACTGTTTGGGGTCCTC
>MU223802.1:683846-707142 GCA_018584345.1 Thuja plicata | reverse complement strand
CAATACATCAGTGCTAGGTTGGTTTTGTGCTGGTTTGGGTCCTTCGTAGAAGATTTGGTGAAAAGTGGAGGTTGCATCAAGGTGTCATCTTGCTGTAACAGACCTATATCATGATTGGAATTGTATAACAAACTTGTTTGTATTAATATCAGTCCACTTACAATGAACTTGAGGTGTAGTTTTATGGGAGTAACGGTGTAACCCCAATTTAGATCATTGGAGAATGTGGTCTAGAGCGAGAAGAGCATTGGGAGACATATACTTGATCCACTATCTGTAGCAGCCCTTTATGGAGTCAATGTCAAACCTGCAACAGTCAACTCCTACACAGTTTCCAAGGTTTTTCATGTTAGTATTTCATAGGAATGTTATTTCATGGACTAGCACTAATGTGCAAAGCATTATCTTCCAAAGCAATTGTAACGCTATGCCTATAATATGTACACCGATAATTTATATCAAACTTAAATGATAGTAGTGTGCTTCAATTTGGAAGGTGGGTTATTGTTCTTGTTGCTATTGACAATGAACTCCAAATGCCGAATAATGTTCTTGGGTGTATTTCAATTTTTGTATGTTTTTATTTTGATATTACATGCATATTGACAATGAATTCCAAATTATGAATGCATATTGAGTATTGAGTCTGAGTATTGAAATGTTGTATGTTAAGGTTCTATGAGTATGATGTTTAAATGACACGCTTTATCCACGCTTTCATATGAATGTAATGTATATATGCAAATTTCGCTATATTTTTAAAATTTCCCTATATTTATATAGCCATCCCCTTTGCCGTCCCCTACCGTCCCCAAACTTGGCAAAAAAATTTGCCGTCCCAGAAACCCGCCCCCCCGTCCCCTGCCGTCCCCGTCCCTGAAACTCAGGGTAACACTGATCCCAACCCTTCCCAGGGGCACACGAAGACGGTTTTCATTTTCTTGCCATCTGATATGGTGTAGAACCCACAACCACTGCAGCCAGTCATCCTAAGGACATCTTCACCTACTAGGTGACCTTCATAGCTAGGCGCTGCACTACTGGTTCTAGTGACTGATGTATACTACCCGTAGCATAGTACCACCTTGGCCAAGGTTTTTAATAAGTACAAGCACATTCTCTATGCAGTCAATGTCACCACCAGACTCATTTAAGGGTGTCCATAATTGGATATCCACATCTTGATGGCTTTAACCTCTAATATCACAAGTTTCAGGAAGTGTACACTTCCAATCCCAGGGCTATTTCTTAAAACCACTTATTAGATTAATCAATAATTTGGTCACAAGGAGGTTCAGTCTCATTAGACAACTCTATGGCTCAAGACGGAGTTGTTCAGACCTCTCTAAGACTCAGGCATAAGTCTCCAACATAATATGCAGAGTGAAAGATTAATGATGTGTCAATCCAATCAAAGTACCTACCTGAATTGGTCTTTGTAATGAAATCAGATTAGTGAAATTCCATCCTTACTGGATCTTCTATGAAAACAAAGTCTTAATTTTGTCTGCTGTACGCATACCATTTCAATGAATCTTTCATAAATTTTACTATGAGAAAAAATTCTCCTAAAATCAGATCTAGATGCAAATTTAGAAAGAGACCATCATTGTTCGAATGCAGATTGAAGTAAGAACTCTTCTACTAACTTCAACATTAAGCAATCAGACCTTTGTTTGCAACTATATGGCATATAGTCAAGTATATACAGAGATGTATGGTCTGATCCATTAAATGTTTAACTTGCATGCAGACCAAAGGTTGCGCCATTCGAAACACATAATTGTGAAGTGCAAGGATGAGTGCATTCTTCTTAATAAATTGGCAATGCATACGCTGATAATAATCTGAAATACATAACAAGCCAAATGATTCCCTGATCAAAATTGCAAGAATAATATTAACTGCAAGAATCTAAAATGCAGTTTCCTGTGCATAACAGTATGCCTTAGTTCCAGATCCGTGACACAGAACTTAAATAAAGAAATCTCATTGCAACTTCACTGAAAGTATCCGAGCAAGAAGAAGACTAGCTTAAGGAAATCGACAAAGAGAAAAAGGGAGTACATGCCTACAAAAGACTCACGATTCTGAGAAAGAGATATTTGCAGTCCTTCCCCAAATGCACAGACCTTTCTCAATGCAACAAAACAATCCAAAATGACATGCTCAACTCAGAGCTTCCTCATTTCTCTGTCCAAAACCAGAATCAAAGACCATGCCCAAAAAGAATGAATGCATCTCTTGCCAACGTAAGGTTTCATAGAGGTGTGCGGCAAGGAGTAACTTCTTCGTGCCTGCGGTGGCAAGAGGGAGCTACTCTTGCCACCTCGTCCACCAAGCAAGAGGAAACTCCTGTAACTCAATAAGATGAAAAAAATACAAATATGCCCTACATAAAAAATCATGAATGTTTTGAAATAGTTTTAAATATATGATTGCATAATAAATGAATAATTAAGTGAGTACACACACACACACAGTATACATACTTATCTATATATATATGTATATAAATATATTTACCATTGAATAAATATAACAATAGCGAGGCATCCCATAAAAATGCTAGATGCAAAACATTCTAAAAACACAGGACCAAATAAATAATGATTACCAAGGCTGTTTATTAAGATCGATGAGAGGTCCCAACACACAAAAATACTTGTTAGGCTAGGCCAAACTTCTATTAAGCCAGGGTAGAAGGTAACCTACTAGACATCTAAAATACTGTACTGCCAACTTAGGTAACTGGCGATGGTTGAGGTTCTAGCTCAGATGGCATTCCTGACTTTCACCATATGTTTGCACGCCCTTACGCTGACGATACTCTTCCCCTGCTCGCGAGATGGGTTCTCCTCTTGCATCCATTGACATGGAAAGATTAGATATCCACATTGTGATAACCACTCGTTAACAGAATCAATATAAATATACATCAACTATTCCAAAGAATTTCGATTGCAATTTATTTCCAAATATTTCACATAAGAAATATAAATCATCCTTCTAATATCATTTCTATTAACAAAACGAGATATACATAAGTATTCTTACTATAAATTTACTTAACCAAAACAATTGAAAATCATATGACCGTTATCATCACACTTCATATGAAATTGTTATTACGGTTATAAATTAAAATGGTCACAAGGGAGGGATGTAACATATCCCCCCCCTTGTGATTCATCGTGCTTGATGATTATTCTTATCAATGTACAAATATGATCCCACAAGGTTCTGTACATATGTTCAAAATTCAAAACAAGTGAGTAAATCTCTGAAGGATCTCATCATAATCCTCCCAAGTAGCACTGTCCTCTCCATATTGGTCCCAATGGACCTTGCATTGATTCACATCGCGGTTACGTAAGTGCAACTTATGTACCTTGAGCACCCTGAGTGGCTCTATCATTACCCCTCCTGGATCCTGCACCAGCAAGGAATTCCAGTCAATTACATGCTCAAAATCTGGTATATATATCTTTAAATATCAGACATGAAAAACATTGTGCAACCGAGCGAGAGCTAGTGGTAGAGCAATTCTGTAGGCAACCGAGTTGATAACTGCCAAGACCTCAAATGGTCCAACATAGCAAGGTGCCAATTTGGATGGATTCCGAAATTTTATAGAACTTTTGTGGCGTTTAACCCTTAGAAAAAAATCTTCTACCCAATTTCAAACTGTTTAGTGGCACGTTTTGCATCAACATAGCTCTTTTGTCTATCGTTAGCTTTAGCTAACTGTTCTTAATTAGCCACACTTGTTCTTCCATTTCTAAAAGCATCTCAGGTCCAAGTATAATTCTGTCCTCAAGTTTGTCCCAACTGGTGGGGATTCTGCACCTTCTACCATAGAGTGCTTGAAAGGGTGCCATCTTGATGGCTGATTGGTTGGAGTTATTATAGGTAAATTCTACTAGAGCCAAATAATCCTCCTATTTGTACTGTTGGTCCATGCATTGCACTCTAAGTAGTTCTTCTAACATTTGGTTTACCTTCTCTATCTACCCATTTGTCTCCGGATGGTATGCTGAACTGATGTTCAATTGAGTTCCTAATGCTGCAAAGAGGGTTTGCCAAAATCTAGAGGTTATCCTTGCATCTCTATCTGAGATAATTTTCTTAGGTATGTCGTGCAATCCTTGCATCTCTATTTGAGATAATTTTCTTAGGTATGTCTACAATTGAAAGATTTCTTGCACAATTTTTCTGGCCAAAATAGGAGCCCCACCGGCAAATTATCGGGAATAAAGTGAGCTACCTTTGTTAATCTATACACTACCACACCAAAATTGCGTTGCATCTATTTTCGGACATGGGAAGACCTTGGACAAAATCCATACTGATTATTTGCCACTTCCAATCCGGAACTGCGTGGGGTTGGAGTAGACCTGCTGGATGTTGGTGTTCAACATTGACTCTTTGGCACTCAAGGCGACATGCCACAAACCCAGTGATATCTTTTTTCATCCCTTTCCAAAAATCCAAGGGTTTAATGCCGGCTAACATCTTGGTAACGCCAAGGTATCCTGAATAGGGTACCGAATAAACACTTTAAGAACTAGTCTTCTTAACTCATAAGAGTTGGGTACATACATCCGTCCCCGATACCTTAACAATTCATCTTGCTCATTTTGAAAACCTTCGTATCTTGAATCATGGGGATCTTTCTGTATTGCTGCTCTGATCTGATTGTAGTACTTGTCCCCTTCCAATTCCTGAAGGGTTCTGGTTTTGAAATTAGTACCAACTACTGTCATTGCTGAAATACGCCTCCTGTGAATTTAAGCATCGGCTACCCTGTTTTCCTTACCCTTAATATAGCTGATCTCAAAGTCATAATTGGAGATTAACTCTAATAATCTCCTTTGTATGGCGTTCAAGTTGGGTTGGGTGAAAACGTACTTCAAGACTTGTTGATCTGTCCTAAGTTCAAAGGATTTTCCCAAAAGATAATGTCTCCATACTTGGAGGGCATGAACAATAGCTGTTAACTCTAGATCATGGGGTACATAATTCTGTTTGTAGTTCTTCAACTTTGTTGACTCGTAAGAAATCACTTGTCCATCCTGCATCAAGATTCCTCCTGAACCTTCTCTAGAGGCATCGATAACTACAACGAACTGCTCGGCTGGATCTAGGACATTGAGCATGGGTGCGGTGGTTAACTTTTCCTTTAAATACTCAAGGTTTTTGACACTTATGTGTCCATTAAATCTTTTCCCTTTTCTTAGAAGAGAGGTGATTGGGCATGCAATACGGGAGAAGTTCATCACAAATTTTCTGAGCATCCTGCTAAACCCATAAAGCTTCTTACTTCCTAGACGTTTCGGGGAACATGCCATTTTGTTATAGTTTTAATCTTACTTGGATCCACGACAATACCCTTGGCAGGAATGATATGTCCTAGATATTGCATTTCCTTTTGAAAGAAGGTACACTTGGATAGTTTCCATATAATTTGGGTTACCTCAGACGTTGAAGAACAATCTACAAATGTTGATAGTGCTCCTCATTCTTTGAGTGAATTAATATGTCATCAAAAAATACTAAAACAAACCTATCCAAGCAGTCCTTAATACATTATTCATGAGGTTCATTAAGGCAGCTAGAGCATTAGTGAGTCTGAAAGGTAGCACTGTACACTCATAATGCGTGTAGCGAGTTCTGAATGGAGTCTTATAGTATCTTCCTCCCTGAGGCTTAGTTGATGATATCCATATTGGAGATCTATTTTGGAGAAGACTGTCGCCCTTCTCATTTTATTAAACAAACCGTCAAAGTTGGGCAGCAAAGATATCTATTTTTAATTGTGACCTTATTTAAGATTCTGTAGTCAATACAAAGGTGAAAGGTTTCATCCTTCTTCCTTACAAAACCACTGGAGCTTACCAGGGAGACACAATGGGTCTAATTAATCCCTTAGCAAGTAATTCCTGAGCTACGCTTTGAGTTCCACTAGCTTAATGGTGCATATTTTATATGGTGCCTTAGAAATTGGTTATGTTTCGAGTAACAAATCAATAGGAAAAACAAATACCCTCTTCGGAGGAAAACCTGACAACTCCATTGGAAACACGTCCTGGAACCCTTGTAGGCATAAATACTTTTCTGCAAATAACTCTACCATGTTGAAATCTTCCACCTCCCTCTATTCGTGAGTGTTGGCATTTTATAAATCATGATAGATAACCTCCTCAAGAATCCTTACTTTTTCCATCTTCACTACAAATATTTGACATCCCCTTCTCTTGCTACTTTAGTTGTATAGCTAAAATCTGTCGGAATTGGATTCCTGGTGTTATGATCTCGAATTAGGAAGAGGCCTTGGGGTCCATACGGTGCTCCATAACACCCATTTAATCTTTGCTATCGTCTACTTATTTAAATAAATAAATAAATTTTAAATACAACTTTGGAGAGTTGGCCTTAGCTGACTTAGCAAGTTTAAAGCTATTTTAATTTTACAATGTTTCCTGGGCTGACCTGGTTGACCTTGCTGAGCGCCTATTTATAGGTTAATGGTGGTTTATTTTGGGGATTTTTTTGATAAAACTGGAAAATGCCTTGCACACGTCTCTGATTTGCTGAGATGACAATCTCAGAGGTCTGGCAAGGAACTTATTATTGGACTGTGAATGCACTGAAGAAGAATTGCAGGGGATGCATAATGAACATAGCAGCAGTAGAAGAGGTAGAGATCGTACAGGAGTAAAGTCACGATTTGATCCAGGAAGAGTTCGGGCCTTTACTAGGCAACAAAGATGGATATAGGTATTGCTTAATCCTCAACTCCCATGGAAGGAAATTGCTTACAGAGCCATACGCCATTTCGGCTGGGAATGTAACGACATCCTATAAGGAAAGAACCATTTATATTCACTGGAGAAAGATTGTAACAGGAGCCGTCTCATACATAGTATCCAGGTATTTTTTATAAGTGTGTATTTACCAGTGATTGTATAAAGAAACAAAGAGAATATAACTTGATGGTGGAATATCTGTAATAACCTATGACAATATTTTACTATAAACCTGGAATGATTCAATGAATGTCCTAAGATCCTGAACTTGGTTAAAATTGTCTGATAATATATTTCGCTGTCCTATGCGAACTGGTATTTGCATCTTGAATGTCTTCCATATTTGCACTGTTGTAAGTTCCAGTATCAGAATCTGAGAAAATTGTTCATGTTTGACTATGTAATTAGTTGAGTTTGAAAACATTGTTATCACAGAATTGCCTAGGGGTATTTCACCTTGTGTCATTATAGACTTTATTTCCTTGACGATCAAATTTAAGTTCAAATAATTTCCTAGCAGCCATCGCCACTACATCGGAGAGCATGTGTCCTGATCCTTCCCGAATGCCTCTGTGACAATTGCACTATGCTTGAGGAGTCTTGCACTTTCTGAATTGGTGTTGAGCTTAGTCTTTCCTTCAACAATTGAGAGTCTTGTGATCGTGAGTCTTTTTCCTTTGGAATGTGGTGGAAGGATAAGTTGTGCGTGAGAATTTCATCACGATCTTTGCATAATAACTGATCAGCTCGTTACTGGCTTTCCCCGCTATTCTTTTGTTAGAATACTGTGCCCCAAGTATGTCACTTCCCCTTGGACAATTTTTCTGACCATTTGTACCCTCTTAGCCATTTATGAAACTCATTTGCAACCGTAGAAATATACTCTTCCTTGTGTTTAGAGTGGGTGAAGGAGCATTGATACTCTCTTATCTAGATATTCCTTAAACACCCAACTCAATAGACTCATAAAAGTTGTCGGGGCATTGGTGAGCCCGTAGGTGGCTCTTGTGAACTTGTATTGTCCACTTTGAGTTTTGAAGATGATTTTTAAAAGGTATCTAATTCAATCCGAGCTAGTGATTTCCTGACCACAAATTTGTCTTAGGAATGTCGCGGCTTCTTACATTGGTTCAACAAGTCATCAATTCTTGACAAGTAATATTCATTCCTTAATTGCTTTTCTCTATTCCCTTCTCGAGGTGGGAGGATAACTCGTAAACATAATATTGTTGAGGGAGTTACCCTTTTGACTCATTGAGTCTTCCATTATTAACTACAGGTTCTACCACCCTTTCCTGTTGCTTCTTTGGGTTGTATGGTAGAATTCTTTTTACCTTGACTTCTCGTTCAATCTTTTGATTATGCATTCTTTCATTTCTAGAGTCCTATTTCGCCCTTCTCCATGAAGCTTGGGAAGGTTACACCTTTTTGGCCAATTCTCGACTCTTGTTTCTAAGGCATCATTTTTCCACTCTACGTGGCACATATGTTAGTCATTGGAAATTTTTTCTCAGAACTGATTGACCAACTATTTCTTTAGTAATCTTAGATAATTTTGGACCTAACTTAGCCTTCTTGTTTCCCTACCAGATGGCTGCCACTCTAGACAGTTGCATGTTTTCCTCATGGTTTAACATTCCCTGATAAGTTTCCATAGGAACCTGCGACACCTCTTGACACTTGGTCCCCTTATAAGCTCCTTCCGTTCCAACAGTTCCTTTACCAATCATTTAGTTTCTCTATTTAGTTCAAGCGAGGGTATCTAAGCAGTCTTCTCGATACTCACCATGAGAGTTATGATCTTGTCCTCTTTCTAGACCTTATTCTATCCTTATAATAGTTATTCCAAGGTTTGGTGTCTAAGTAGGTTTGACTTAAAGGTTTTCTTGTTTACATATAATCGGTTTTATGTTCACTAGGTTACTAAATTACTCGAACCAATATAATTGATCCCTTCCTGAGATTTGCTGTCAATATCAATGTCAAGCTCTTCTTGTCCTAGTAATTCAAAGAATATTTCATGATGGATTGATGGTCTTCTTGACCTCGGCCGCATTTCATTCCTCTGAGACTTTCTCAATTGGGTTATAGGTTTGGAAGTTAATCCAATTATAGTAGTGCTCATTTATTTATAGATTGAAGGCTACTTGAGCTTCTCATCCTGAAATCATCGGATCACCAGATATGATTTATCAACAAGATTTTCTTTTTGCATGATTGTCGGTCATCCATAAATGAATGACTCGTGGTTCAGGGATCTTTATCCATAAAATTCGTCGGTTCCACTTCCGGTGGAAATTTGACAAGTCGGTTTCGGCTGTTCAGGTAGAAAGGTGGTGAGCTCTGAGTTCCAAAGTTGAACCTGGTAGCTCTGATGCCACAAGTAACACCTCAAACCCTATTATCCTAATAAATTAGGGAAATAAAATTTTAATTGTGAGAAAGTAAATAGCAATGTAATTGAAATAACTAACTTTCAATTTTCCTATGAACATGAAAAGTAAATTACAATTAACTATCTAGAAGAAGTTACTAAGTACATTTCACTTGAAACCGAATTTAACTAATTCTTTTAATATTCCAAGGCTGAGGCTGTGGCTATGGCAGAGGAGGAGGATAGAACACGATCAACTGCCTGTGCAGCTGATGTTGATAAGAGTGACACCTCACAGGCAGAGACTATGGCTTGTCAGTCATCTAGGACCTACCTCAGACGCATTTGTAGGAGGCAAACGGACTACTTTGAGGTTGAGGTTGAGGCTGAGCTAGAGCTTGAGCCATAGACTTGTTTTTGTTTACACATGTTTGGGAACATTGATTTCATGGATTTTTATATAACATTTGACAATATTTATAATTCTGCATATCTATGTTTTCTATTTCCTTCAGCTACAATTTACGTTTGTACTTATGTGATGGATGTATGTTTATGTGTGTGATCAAATTAGCTTCTATTTGATGATGTTATAGTATCTTTAAGCTTTATTCAATAATGGGTGTATGAAACGAGTTTTAAATAGTAAAAAAACTCTGTTTTTTCATTTTGTCGAGTCATTGTTGAGTCGTTGCTGAGTCATCGACGAGTCACGGGTCGAGTCGACCTTGCCGAGTCATAGGCGAGTCCGAGTCATGGAACTATGTTCTAAACACATAATTATGAAGTGCAAGGATGCATGCGTTATTGTTAATAAATTTGCAATGCATACATTCATAATAATCTGAAATACATAACAAGCCAAACGATTCCCCAATCAAAATTGCAAGAATAATATATAACAATATGCCTTAGATCTAGACCCATCACATAGAACTTAAATAAAGAAATCTCATTGCAACTTCACTGCAAGTATCTGAGCAAGAAGAAGACTAGCTTAAGGAAATCGACAAAGAGAAAAAGGGAGTACATGCCTGCAAATGACTCATTATTCCAAGAAAGAGGCATTCACAGTCCTTCCCCAAATGCACATACCTTTCTCAATGCAACAAAACAATCCAAAATGCCATGCTCAACACGGAGCTTCCTCTTTTTTCCGTCCAAAATCAGAATCAAAGACCATGCCCAAAAAGAATCAATGGATCTCTCGCCAATGTAAGGTTTCATAGAGGTGTGTGGCAAGGAGTAACTCCTTGCCCGTGCCACCTCGTCCACTGAGCAAAAGGAAACCCCCGTAGCTTGATAAGATAAAAAAATACAAATATGCCATACATTGAAAATCATGAATGTTTTGGAATAGTTTTAAATATATGAATGCATAATAAACGAATAATCAAGTGTGAGTATAATTATACATACATACATACATACATATATACGTATATAAATATATTTACCATTAAATATAACAATAGTGAGGCATCCCATAAAAATGCTAGATGCAAAACATTTAAAAAACATAGGGCCAAATAAATAATGATTATCAAGGTTGTTTATTAAGATCAATGAGAGATCCCCACAAACAAAAATACTTGCTAGGCCAAACTTCTATTAAGCTAGTGTGGAAGGTAACCAACTAGACATCTAAAATACTATACTCCCAACTTAGGTAATTGCCGACGGTTGAGGTTCTAGCCCAGATGACGTTCCTGACTTCAATTGTACGTTCGCACACCCCTATGTGGATGATACTCTTCCCCCGCTCGTGAGATGGGTTCTCTTGCATCCACTGACATGGAAAGATTAGATATCCATGTCATTGCAATAACCATTCATTAACAGAATCAAGATAAATATACATCAATTATTCCAAAGAATTTCTATTGTAGTTTATTTCCAAATATGCCTCATAAGAAATATAAATCATCCTTCTAATATCATTTCCATTAACAGAACGAGACATACATAAGTATTCTTACTAGGAATTTACCTAACCAAAACAACTGAAAATCATATGACCGTTATCATCACTCTTCACATGGAATAGTTATTACAGTTATAAAATAAAATGGTCACAAGGAGGGGATGTAACAATTTAAAAATAATATAATTGAGCTCGAGTGTTTTTCATACACTATGGAAATGTGGAATCTGCTCGCTAACCTGCAAGTATTGCTTACTTTCTCCACTGCTCCGTAACACTGCAAACTTGTAGGCTTATTCAAAAAGTGACACAAACTTTGCTGCCCTTGTACAACCTTCATAAAAGTTGCAAATTACATGTGTTCTCATGACTTGCATCTTTACAAAGTAGTATTAATGTTGAAGTAGTGGACTTTTGATGCACCCACATATATCTTGCACATCTGCCCTACGCTCCTGCACTCTTCGTGCGAATCCTCATCGTTGCAGACTTAACATGCACATCAATAAACTTGCCAACCTGCTCACCTATTACAAATCCCCACAATCCCACAACTCACTATATTTACAAAGCTTGAGCCACATTTTGCAAACAACATAAGCATGAGGTCACAGCTTTGTAGAAAGTATGTTGGCACCAAAAAACAAATACATTTATTCTGCACATGTGGATGAATGACAAAAAATATGTGGAGTTCATAACCAGCTATACGACGACATTGAGTAGGTGGGTGCATCACATGGAGTTCAAGTTGTTACAAATGCTGCCCCTGTTTGTAATGTAGCAGGCATATTGGTGCAAAAAAAGTGCAAGCATATATTTTAGACACGTGTGTTTTTGTTGAATAATGCACTCAAAGATATTGGAAAGTTCTAATGGATCTTAGATCTCATTGAAAAGGGCAAAATAATGCAAATGTTCACATGTAACCATCAGCATACATAGGCCATTTATCATAAATTTGCCAAGGTGGAACTTCTCAAACTTGCTGATACACAATTTGTTTCTTATATTATTCTTCTTGAGCATCTTTGTGAAGTCAAAGGAGCTTTGTGTTCCATAATAGTTAATGATGCATGGGCAGCTTGGAGACAATCGACGCTAGATATTGTAGTTGAGTTGAGGGGTATTGTCCTCGATGACCATTTTTGTGTTGATGCTAAATTTGTTGTGGACTTTATTAAGCCCTTCTGTGAGGTGATCAAATTTGCAGATTTAGACAAGCCATGTTTGGGAGAAATTTATGAATCAATAAATTTCATATGTGAAAGAGTTAGAAAAATAACAAATGCAAGAGATTTTTCTTTATATTCTTTAATAGAAGAAAAGATACTGTAATGTCCCGTTCTTGGCTAACTTCAAAAGATAGGATTATTACATGAACTTCTCCTTCTTACTCTATACAATGTGGGTTTGTAAACCAAAGTAACTGAAGGTATATGATTTATAAACTGCTATTGCTGATATTGAGTTACAAATATATGCAACGATGATATAGATTTGGTAGCAATGCCTGGTATACTATGAATGTGATTACTCTATCAATTAGGGAAATTAGGATGATACTATGATTCTTCTATGCGAGTGTTTCATTTTAATTATGCAAATATAATGATATCGCTATGAGTGATATGTTTCTGTTTCTGATCAATCTGCTATTCACAAGGGTGTTGTCTTTGACTGCGATATTTTCTTGCAATTAATATACCACAGTTGTCGAGTGGATCCTAGAAATTCCTTCCTCTCGCTGACTGGATGTTCTTCCCTGACGTACTCACTCTCCAAGCTGACTAGATATATATATCGCTATCACAACGCTCCTAGATGTGATTTATAATTTATAAACTTGTATGGGCTGACTTCCATTTGGCCTCTGTATTTGTCGTTAATGTCAACTGGTTATACTCTTTTGCTGATTGTATTATATTGGCTACTGGAAATGACTGAGATCATTATCTTCTGACGGTACTATGCAAAACGTTGTCTGATTTGTTGCTTCGTTTGTCTTTTTCCTGAATGATCAGATCACCATTCAGAAACTGATATTCTTCCTCTCCCCGTATCCTCCATTCTTTGCTTGGTCATTAACTATATACTCGCGTGATGGTAGAGGTCGTGACTTTCCTGAAGTCGCGACCTTTTGTCGCTAATTTACTTAGCATTAGACTTTATGTTTTCTTATATATATATATATATATATATAATATATTATCTATGTATATTTCAGATGATTATATATGCCAAATAATAGATATAATGATATTATTAAATATATACAATATATAATGAAGTATATGATTATATTTAATATTGCTGTTATAGTTGCATTATAGTTGTTTATCCATTATTTTAGTTTATTCATTAATCATTATATCTCCTTCATATAATAGTATATAATATTAATTATAGGTTATTATAATAATATTATAATATTAGTATTCATTAATTTATTATTATTATTATTATTGATTTATTATTAAATCCTATTTTAGAAATGGGGACATGACAGATACATAGAAGATGGAACATACTTTATACACCCTTTCATTGTGAGGCACCCTTTCATTGTGTTATTTGTGCCTTAACTCTTAAATGGTATGATATACATGATTTTTGGTATTGTCTAGATTTTCTATCAGTCAAGCGATGGCAACATTTTGATTAGGGTGAATGTTATAATCTTAAACAATGGGTGGGCAAACTTCTAAAGAAAGGGTGATTATACAAGCCTATATTTGACGGTCCATACTCTTGCATTGGCCACACTAGCTGTCTTGTGCAGCCCGATGCCACACTGCATAGCATTGATACTCCTTCCCATTGGCATTTCCCCATTCAACACAAATTGGTGTGCTATTCAACTGGCATTCCTTGTGTTGGTACATGATAGAGAGCGATTCTAGATTACTCAGTCATAGCACTTAGCCTTTGGCAAAATGTGCTACTCAGACAATGCCTCCATGGTTAATGCCACAGTAGTAGATAATTCGATGGAGCACACATTTGGAAGATGTACTAACACATTAGATGTACCATCAACCATTATAAAAGTTGAACAAGCTTGTACTTTTCTTGCTTTTGTATTTTACTTGTACTTGGCTGCTAAGATCAATAAGCATATATGCACATTCATTCCAGCTAGAAAAATCAGCCAAGAAGCATTTGCTTAGATTTGATCAGGGGAATCTTGTTCTTTTTTGCATGTTCATTCCATAACTTATTTATTTTCCGGCTAGGTTATTGGGTTTCCCTTGTGCCATCATCCCAGCCCTGTGGTGTGGATTGCATTTAGTGCTTAACCACTTATATTTTGCTTCTCAATGATTACCCATCAATACCAGTCTTAGTTTCGAAATCACAGGTTACAGACTGGAAGGGTCTAGCAGTAAGGTGATTATCTCACGAAGTGTCTTAGGACAGAGACTTCATGTTTCATCTTCTATCCCTTAAAATCATATCATGAAGTTTAAATAGACTTGATTTTAATGCTCTACAGGGCCATGCATCCTTGAGATTGTTCTCTGTTTTTAACCTCACCTACTCAGGCATTGGGGAGCTTGGTAAATATTCACTCGACATATAATATTTAGATGCATTGAAGTTTTTATTTCTGACATGCGCTTTTGGAGGACATACACTAATTGTTCTATTGTTTCATTCATAATTATAATAGGTTGTGCTTTTCCTCTTTAGGCAGCCATATACGTTTAACACCAGGATTATATTTTGACATATGAGGGCCCACATTAAGAAATACTTGCACCATTCTACTTACCTTTGTTTTGTTCTCCTTCACTCTCTAGAATAGAGAGACTGGAGGTGCTTTAAGCATTCAGTCTTGTTGTCTCATTTTGAAATATTGATTTGTGCTCCCTTGTCTTCATAAAACCAATTAATTTCTAAAATTTTTATGTTTACTATTTTGATGTTTCTTCTTTAAGTTTTGTGGTTGCAAAAGTTGCAGTGAGTGTTTTCAGGGCATGCTGTATATATATCTCAATTGAGCTCTCATCTTGCAGATTTTTCCTTGGGAAAGAGAATTTTACTGATTTCTTGGAAACATGAATTTGTGATATATTGTAGACCAAAGATGGCATTCATACAGAACCAGCTACAAGCAAAAATCAGGGAGAGAAATACAGAATTGTTTGGCAGAAGATCACACAGTTCAAACCCCAGTTATAAGAAAGGAAGGTTAGACGTTGAAAAGAAGGAATCAAATGGAGTCTTACTTGCCTCATGTAGTGTGTTTGGCCCTATGGTGAGGTTTTTTGCATCAATATTGAAGCATGTATAGTCATACCGGTTGGTGTTATAAATGCATTCAAAATTCATTTATTTCTAGTCAAGTTCTCATCTACAAAATGTCTCCTTTTGTTTCAGGATACAGGTTTAGTGGTCCGAATATCTGCTACTAGCACTGAATTGGTTTATGAATTCTTAAGAGAACATCTTACATCGATTGAGCCCTTTATTGGAACATCTCCATACTCTAGAGGATAAACAGCTCCATTGTGTCTTTTACCATTGTACAGCTAGACATCCTATGAAGCATATTGTTTCTTGTTTAATTCATTTTTTTTTCTATGCAGTTATAGAGTATTTGATGCGTAATTGTTCATTATAAAAACTACAGCAATTGCTTAAAAATTAGAATTGCACTTTTAGTAATTGCTCATTATAAAAACTACAGCGATTGCTTAAAAATTAGAATTACACTTTTATATCAACCCTTATTATTAAGGCTATGGTCCAGTCAAGTCCAGTAGTCTGATGGATTCCATAATTGTTTTGGAGATGTTAGTGGTTAGGAATTTAGGGGAGATTGTAGGAAATTGGCAACCCCTTGAACTCCTAAAAAATTTGATGCAAAATATCTGTGTTTATTCATATTTCAACTTTATGATGTAAACAATCTTTTTTCACAAGTCTCATCTGCCTTATAAAGAGTTAGCAAAAATAACATAGCAAAATTACTTTGGTTATAAAAACAACGGTCAAGTTTATAGCTGTCAGAAGTACTTCAAATGGTCTCTAAGAAGCAAAAGAAGTATAAATTGGTCATTACTGTTGTGTTGTATATATAATCAAAGGAACAACTAGTAAAGAACTGAAGGGGTTGAGCCCAATTAGTTTAAAGCTTAGGTTGTCATTATGGAGACCCAAGTTCAAATTCCTCTAGGGACATCTAAAGTGGTCTTCCATTTTTGGCCTCTGGTGTGAATGTACATCTGAAGGTGGATTTGTAAGCTATGACCTGTGGGTCTTCCATTCTTTCCTTCTAGTGTGGATGTGACATCTGAAGGTGGATTTCTGTGTTATGACAATTGGTCTTCCATTGCAGGCTTCTTAAGTGTGTGCTCAAATGAATCTTGTATTGGTTTCACATTACTGTTCAAAAAGAGCTTGTATTGGTCTCTTGTTGTTGCTCATATGAGCAGGAATATTTGTTAAGGCAGAATATATATTAAAAAAGGAATTGTTTATTTTTCTGCAATAGGAATAGAATAAGAAATAAATTTAAATAATGCAAACATACTTCAGCCAGCTCTAGACATTTACAACATATACTGTCAACACAATTCGGCTAGGTCTAGACATTTAGAACCCATACTGTAAACATGCTTCTATTAGATCTAGACAGTTACAATAGCTATAAAGCTGTATCTAGATCTAGACACAGTTCTATTCTTTTGTACAACTCTATCTATACAGTGAAATCTGAATGTGCTGAATTATAATTTCCTTTCCTACAATATTAGAACCATGTTGTTTGAACAAACCCATCTTGGAATGATTAGGAAGAGAACATTTTTGTGGGCTTGCTTGCTTGATTGTTCTTCTTCACATAGGTGTGAAGTACATGGCCGCTCAAGTCACGGTTTGATGATATCAGTAAATTACTAAAAAAAAAAAAACAATTACCAGTGCATAATATGCAACAATATGTAATAAAGGACCAAGTGGCGGGGAGTGCATCAAGGATTAAAAGGAGGGAAACGATATCAATGCCATTTAGAAAACAATGTAACAATAGTACAGCACTGGTTATGGAATGACATGCAAATCAGCAAGAAAACACCATTATTTATCAATATAATTGCGGCAATTCTGACCATATTTTTCAATTAATAAGGTACTATTGCTTCAATTCAGGTCATTATATGCAAATTGTAAACCTTCATTGCTGCAATTCAGGTGATAATATTTGAGTTGTAAAGCTTCATTATTATAATTCTGGGCATAATCTGTACAAAACTCATTTAATTACCATTTAAAACCCAGACAAGTTCCCTGGGCTTCAGATGATTCAGTGTATCCACTTTTCAGATTTTGTTGAAGGTGCACAAGTTGTGCATGCTTTTTTTTAAGAGTACGACCACCTTTACTAATGCTTCTCAATTACGAAATGCAACTACGACCAATGTGATTCTACGTTTGTTAGATTCTCGACACAGATGCACGGGACGTGACAATAAACAAAACAACGCCCAAAGTTCATTAAAATTAAATAGAACTGCAATGGCACATGCGGTTGCTCAATAGATCAGGTGTGTATGCAAACTATTTATTAAACAAACCTCACAAATATATAGATGAGATAAGCTCTGGTTAAAATCATAATGTTAATAATTTGTCACAACTTGTGAAGAGAAACTATATACAATTTGTTAATAATTAGTCAACTCTTTCTCTTAATTTATGCTTGCAAATAATACGCATATAAACTGCAGTAGAGCAGCACAGGTTCCATAAATTAGAGGAATCCAATTTATATTTCAAATTTTATAAACAAATCATTTAGGTTTTCATTGAATGATAGCCATACTTGGAGAATACATATGCATAGTGCAGGGCATGTCGCCTACTATGAGAAAACAAGATCAGCGGCAAAATAATGTCATTAAATAATGCAACAATGAATCACAAATATGATCGTTCACAAAAGGGATGGATATTCAAGATAGATTTCATGGCTTAAAAATAGCGACAAAAGATTTCTCTTCATTTGTTTTATTTGTCTAGTGTTTGAATAAGAGTAAAGGTGATATTATTGGGCAGTTGAGGGCATATACTTTAATATGGAATGGAAGTTACTGTCAAACTTGCTCATTTCACATCAACGATATCCATTGTTGTTATATTATATTTGGAGCCTTTGTTGTATATGCGTGATTATATAGCCCACACAATTTTAATTTGGATTTGTGAATTGTTTCTTCTTATAACTAATGAAATACGAATTCATGTTGGGTTGTTTTGTTTTCTTGGGGATTTTACTTAATTATAAATTTTGATGATTAAATATAATGCTAATTTAGAGGGTTTAGAATTTTGAGGGCATGCATTATTAGGGTTTAGAATTTTGAGGGCACATAATGTTTTGTATAGTAATGTGAATGTTGATAAACAATCTCTGTCAAAAAAAAGTTCTCTAAATTTAGTTGTTGCCCAATATTATGATGTAGTTGTTCATATGCTCATAATCATTATCATTAGTGATCTTGCATGCTTGGCAAATGCATCTTTACATTATGCAAATAAGAATTTTCCTTATGTGAAATGGGTCAATTGTGTTGATTTAAAGCACAAGTTAATCTCATTTCACATTCTTGCCCCTTCCTCATGTATGACATATGGTGGGAAAATAGGAGAATATGATTCGTATAATACAAAGACGTGCAATTGAAGGACATCCACTTTGGTGATGTGGACACCCTAGGTGACTTTGTAATGGAGAAAGTTACCATCATTATGTTTTTTTGACTGTGGCCATAATTATAGTCTACAATTAGAGAAAGCGACCATAATTATAATCTACAATTAGAGAAAGCAGTTAGAGCTAGGAATAGAGAAGTAGATGCTACTTGTAGCTTATAAGGTTGATTTGCATCATCCAACTTATTTGTAAGTTTGCAATAGAAGAATAAGCTATTACAATTACCTTGTAAAAGAGGATCCTCTCATGTTATTGGTCTCTAATATCTTCTAGAGAAATAAGTTTATCAACTTGTACTTAATACAATCACTTTAGATTCATGTTAATAAAAGGAGTGGACAATCTGCCATTTGTATGAGTTGGATTCATATTAAGGCAAGCTTTTTTCTTCTATTTGATTATGTTTTGTGTGGTGTGTTGGTAGCTTTAGTTTATAGAAAAATGCACATCACTAGGTCAATTAGTGTAAAAAGACAAGGTTCTTTGGTTCATTTGCAACTAGAGGTAAGAGCGAGAAATTGCGAATAGCTAGGAAGCATTGACCTTGGAGAAGAAAGTAGAAAGGTTTCCTATTGTGAGGAGAGATTTGATAAATTGAAAGAGGATGTTTCTACTATCACTTAGTCTATGGAAACATTTAGTGAAATAGATAAAATATGAAGAGACATTCATGAAGAAGATTGGAGTATCTATAGAGATGCAAAAAAATAAAAGAGTTGAAAAACTCAATAACTAGAGAATAAGTAGTCTTCTTCCCTCTCAAGCTCAATTTCAAAACAAATGCCAAGATAGACATGTCTCAAAATGATGATGAATAACACGACCATTAGCTTTGCCTTTTTTTAAGCCTGTGCGTGTTGCCTTGAGCGCGATGGTTTCTTCCGCGTGCCTTGCCTTTCCTGCGCGCGATGCCCTTCTCGTGCACTCTGCTCCGGGTGCAGTGAATGGCTCATCTCCTGCTGCTCAAGTTGGATCTCCCTCACTTAGCAGAATCCTTCCTCCCAGGTGCAACTTCCTGCCCGCCCTGTGTGCTCTGCCCTGTTGGGGGATGTGGTGGCGACGGTGCCTTCTGCATCTGTGGCTAGGGATTTTGTTGCGGACAACACTTCGTGCTCTTCGTCTTTTGGGGCTACTGTTGCTTCTAAGGATTCTGAGGTGCCGGTGGAGTCTTTTGCCAAGATTGTGTCCAAGTCGACTGTGGTTGTAAATGGACCTAGGGTTGCTTTGGGTCTGGTTCCAGCGCGTGGCTCTATTTCTGTCAAGCTTTCTTCTGAGGCTGAAGGTGATTTGGCAAACAATACTGAAGATGATTTGAGCAGAATCCTTCCTCCCAGGTGCAACTTCCTGCCCGCCCTGCGTGCTCTGCCCCGTCGGGGGATGTGGTGGCGACGGTGCCTTCTGCATCTGTGGCTAGGGATTTTGTTGCGGACAACACCTCGTGCTCTTCGTCTTTTGGGGGTGCTGTTGCTTCTAAGGATTCTGAGGTGCCGGTGGAGTCTTTTGCCAAGATTGTGTCCAAGTCGACTGTGGTTGTAAATGGACCTAGGGTTGCTTTGGGTCTGGTTCCAGTGTGTGGCTCTATTTCTGTCAAGCTTTCTTCTGAGGCTGAAGGTGATTTGGCAAACAATACTGATATATTTAAATCCCATTGACTGATTTTTCAGTTTAGGGGATTTTGGCCTAGCCTTACTCAACTACATGATTGGGTTTCACGAAAATGGGAGCCAAAACTATCAGGTGTTGTCCATATCTTTCCAATGACAAAAGAGTTTTTCATTGCAAAGTTTGATAATGTTGAGGATCTATCTAAGATTATGTGTGACTACTTTTTTTGCTGAGAGGATGACAAATTTTTGCTTTTGGTCAAGCCTCGGCACCCCGATTTTAATCCTTCATCTGAAGTTTTCAGTAAGATCCCTATATGAGTTAGGCTCCCTAATCTTCCCCTCCATCCTTGGCAAGATTCTGTCCTTGAGGAAGTGGGTGAGGCTTTGGGAGTTTTTTTGATGCTGGATCAGGATTCTTACAACATATATCATTCTACTTTTGCTCGCATCTTAGTTGATCTTGACACCTCGAAGGGTCTACCATCTAAAATAAAAATTAAATCAACCTTGGCATCTTGGATCCAACAGCTTGACTACGGGGTATTCCTTTTAGATGTCGAAAATGTTTTAAGACTGGTCACATTTTAGCCCAATGTGGCTTTGGTTCTAAGAAGAAGAAATCTTCTCCTTGGTGGAAGGGTACATCCACCAAACATTACACAGTTCTGAAAAGGTCCTCTCAGTATGGGATGAAGACTGATCATGAAATAGGTAATAAAGTGCCTACTATTGAGGACGGTTCATGTCTGGATGTACCTCTTGCTGCTTCTGTTGGGTCAGGTGTGATTGCTTCGGCTAGGTTTGTTGGTCATGACCGCCCTTCTGCTGGATCTGGTCCTTCTCTTTCTCTGGTGGATGGAGCCAGACTTTCTGCTGGTGGGTCTGAGGGTGTTGGTTTGGATGGCCCTGCTGGTGCTTTGGCTGCTGCTAGTTCTGGTTTGGCCGATTCAATAATTGTTAGCTCTTTGGATGGGGCTAAAGCTAGCCTTGTGCTGACTGTTTCGCTGGATGATTCTTTTCCATTGCTGGGTGTTGGTTCTTCAACTTTGGATTCTTTGTGCTGGCAGGATGATGCTGCTAGAGTTGAAGAAGGGTGGATCACAGTTAAAGGCGAAAATTCTAAAAAGTCCTCTCCTTTTGATATGACCCTTCGGTCCCATAAGAAGGGACAAAAAGATTGTTCTCTCTTTTCGTCGCTGATTACTTATGGTTCACCTTGTGATACTGCGTGGATGCATTTTTTCTAGGTTATTTGGGTGTGATCTTGCGTGTCTCTTGGAGTTTCTGGCTTTTTGTTTTCGTTGGACTGTTGTGTTTTGGGAACTATTAATGCTATATCTTTAGTCTCTTTTTTGTATAGGGTTTTGGGGCCCCTTCAAAACATGCTTTTACCTTAATAAAAAACATGACCATTAGCTGGCTTAATTAAGGGTATATTATAGTTTGCAACATCTCAAAAAAGGACATGTTTTTGAAAGATGAAGGTCAAGATTTAACTTAGTTTGAAATTTTTATGTATACCTTGAACATCAAAAAGTTACCATAAATAAGCAATTGCATTGACTTTAAGGCCTTGATTAAGATATAATAGATAGATCAACTTTAATGCAAATAAATAGATTGATTGAAAATACTTAATACAAATGCATATTCTATATGTTTAGGACTACACTATGGGTTTTTATGAAAAGGTTGTTTAAATGGGTAGACATTTCATGAGTTGTGCTGTACTCACAAAATACATAGATGAGCCACATGGGCACGTAAAAAATGTTTTAATGACCAAACTTACACTAGTACATTTGACCTTATTTTTCGACCAAACAATGCGACCAACAAATAAAACGGTTTTGTTTGGTTGGATTATAGAAGGAAAGCTTTGAGTTTTTTTTAATCCATATCCGTGTTGGTCGAAATTTCGACCAACATGGGCATAAATTAAAAAATAAAAAAGGTTTCACATTTTATTATTTCATTTCACTTTTTGATCAAGGGCGAAGCGCGAAGGAGGAAGCATTGTTTGGAATACACTTTTTGGGGAAGCACGACGAATTTGATCAAGGGCGAAGCGCGAAGGAGGAAGCACTATTTGGGGAAGCACTGTTTGGAATACACTATTTGGGGAAGCACGACGAATTTGATCAAGGGCGAAGCGCGAAGGAGGAAGCACTATTTGGGGAAGCACTGTTTGGAATACACTATTTGGGGAAGCACGACGAATTTGATCAAGGGCGAAGCGCGAAGGAGGAAGCACTATTTGGGGAAGCACTGTTTGGAATACAAAAGATTCACAGTTCGGAGTATGTTCCTTTTGTCTTCTCTTGTTCTATTTGTGGCACTGTCGTTCTTGTGATGAACAAATAGCTTATTAACCCTGCAAATTCATTTATACATCTTTGTGGTGAAATTATTTTCGATGCATCCTCGGTATTTGTCATTCATTTAAACAGTTTATGTGTTTCATTATATTAGTCTGCCGCGAACTGTTAGATGAATTAACATCCACTGCTAGTCCATTGATGCACACTGTCCTCCCAAATTTATTTAATCTGTTTCAACCTAGTTTGTATTTTCACCATTGGATTGTCCATGCCGATGGATGAAAATCAAATTAGGGAAATATGCTTTAATTTATCCAACACTCAAAGCTGTGGAGGTTGCCGAACCACTTCAAGTTTGATGCCCTAGGCTAATCGAGTTTAGCATGTTTAGCTAGTGGGAGAAAGAAGGAACACAAATCTATAGTCGGTGGTGGACAGAGGTCAAGGAGTCGACCATGCCAAGACATTAGAAGGCCACATAAACTTTCCCAATCATCTGTGACTATTCCAAACACCCAACTTCGAACTAATCCATTAAACC
>MU223802.1:661137-677289 GCA_018584345.1 Thuja plicata | reverse complement strand
GTCTCTAAACAATTGTGACCATGATGCCTACATTTATGTTTCTTAGATGTTGTGTCCCAGGATCCCTTATGACCCTTTATGACCCTTTACGATCCCTAAGAATACATCTTAGAGATCTTAAAGTGTCATAAAGGGTCATAAGAGTGTCTTAGGAGGGGCCAAATGAGCTTCCACCTTTACGTGGTTGGCCTTGTTAAGCAGAGAATATTAAAGTATTCTCGAAACCAAGTGAAGCTCAAACTAACATACCTTCATTATTTAATCAATGCTAAGAGACACATGGAAGATGTGTGATTACTGAGGGGGTTTTCATTGATTGACTGCATAGGCAGGGAAGCACGCGTGGCACCATAGGAGCTTTCATATTTGGGGATTTTATCATTCTACCTTTACGAGATCAAAACATTGAGCTTGTGTGTACCATTTTTATATTTACGCTGTGTATTTTTTTAATTTGGATCATTCTATAATATATATATATATATATATAAAACCAAAAATTAGTATTGGTCACTTTTTCGACGTTGGCCACTCTGTGATCGGTGTCAATTTTGATGAACTTTGGTCGCAAAGGAGAAACACTGTGTTTGATGTTTCAACGAGACTGCTATGTGTTCGACCTTCAATCTGACCAACGTTGGTCGCAATTGAGACGAACGTTGGTCGCTAGATAAAAAGGATGATCTGCGATTCTTCCAGCTTCAAGCAATTTTTTAGACGGAGATTCAGTCGATAATTCAACCACTAAGAAGGTCAATATATCAACGATTTCTTTTCCTTTCAAATAAGTGACGAGAAAAGTTCGACAACAGTTTTTGTCGTCGGTTCGACCAATGGGTCTCAAAAATTTGACTAATCCTCGTCGAAAAATAGGGTAAATTTTACTAGTGTTAGGGACATTAAAGAGGCTCGTTATCATGTATATTATCTAAAGTCCTTCAAATCAGCCAAAATAGTAGGAAAGAATAAAACTTAATGACATTATGGGCACTACGATGTTGACGACTAGCTTTAGAAAACTAAGTCAAAGCTTGTCAAATGATAAGGGCTATGGTGTTTCATGTTTATAAGAGTGTTGTTGAGGAGCTAGGAGAGGCAATTCATCATCAAAATAGGGAAAGGGGCTATGATGATGGCCAAGGATGATTGGGGATCGAATGTGACATCTTTGGAAGTCTTCAATCAAAGTTTTTGATTAAGTGAAAATAATTTTTGAAGGGGACTCGAAACCCTTTACAAAAAGGTCGCTAAAGATATTCAAAGACAACCCACAACAAGGAACAAATCAAGACCAAAGCGAGGGTTTTAACATCAGGCTCCCTCAACTTGGAACACACAAAGCACGAGAAGAACTGCATGCAAAATCAAACTAGAGAAAGGATCCAAAATCCCAACCTAAACCTCTGACCATCCAACATTAGGATTTACCTTTTCCCCCCTTCTTATGGGACTGAAGGGTCATATCAAAAGAGGACAAAGACCTCTTAGGGTGTTTACCTTTTACCGTGATCCAACCTTCTTCCGCCTTTGCAACCTCACCCAGCTAGGTCACAAAATCCATCACTAAACTCCCGCCACCCGAGAGGGGGGTAACACTCTGCACTGGCACCGCCAGCTAAGAGCCAGGGCGAACCACAACCCGGAGACATCCACAACCGAAGGGAAAACACCAACATACTTACCAACAATAATCCTATCACAATCCATTACAGAAGCAACATGAGCAAAACCAACAGAACCTATTGATGGGCCAACATCGGCTTAAGGGACAACACTAGCAGATATACCAGTATGAACCCTGTCTCCAACACATAGGCAACAATAACATAGCCAACATAATCAATATAACCTAGACCAGTAACTTGTGAAAATTTTATAGGAATATCCTACTCGACCACTTGGGAGAAACTCTTATGGGAAGAGTTCTTGAATACCATGTGATGCTGAGAAGAAGCACCTTTCCACCATGAAGAGGGATTCTTCAATTTCACTTTGTCTTGATCACATTTGGCCACAATATGCCCTATTTTGAAGCACGTTCTACACTTGAAGGGAATCCCTTCATAGTCCAAAGGTTGGATCGAGTTACCCTTAGGAGACACAAGTTTAATCTCTACAGACAACCCTTTAGATGCATCAATATCCACCAAAATACGAGCATAGGTGGAGTGAAAAATATCAGAAGACTCTGCATCCACCATCAGAAAATCACCAAGCGCTTCACCCACTTCCTCAAGAAGCGAATCCACCCAAAGATGAAATGGGAGGTAGGGGAGTCTTCAATCAAATCTATAGACCTCACAATGACCCAAAATACTTATTTTTGTAAAGCTATGGTTTGACACATATGATAAATGTGCCAATGACATGAAAAACACTCTCAATAGTGACAAGCTCTCTATTTTGTGATGAATTCTGATAGGTAATGACAAATGTATCATTATGTTGATGAACATGCAAATGTCATGACAACCTTATATTGGTAGAATCAATGTATTTATCATTATGTAGACAAAACATATGATAGAAAGAGTTGTCATCAAATGATGTTTGACTTTTTCTGATTGGTTTCTCATTTTACAAGGACATGAAGTGCATAAAAGTTAAGTAGTGTTTTTCCATAATTTATGTGGGTTTGTCTGTCAATTCTATGGTGGTTTTAGCTCATCTTTTTTTGATTGTTATAAGGGCTTATGAATATTTTATTATGGGAGTACAATCACATGTAAATTAGGAGATTTAGAATTGTTGATTGAGCACATGGATGTTGTGGATACAATACAACATTTGTAATCAATCTTTTTTCATAGTGGAATAATGTAATACTCTCTAGAGCCTGAGATTTTCATGTAATCAAGGTTTTCTCTAGGGAAACTTGTGTACTCACATGTTATTCACGCTTTATAATGGTTATTAGAATTTGTTAAGATGATTCTTGTTTTCTTTAATACACATTTTTTTGTTTGATTTGATAATCATTTAAAGTGGTGTAGAATGTGTTATGAAGACTTGTTGAGGTCATTGTGTTGTAATATCCATTTCTCATGTCAATGTAAGGAATATCCTTCTCATTTATGGATTGGTTGGTGTAAGGGAAAGGTAAATTCTCCTTTGGGTAATTGTTTGTTGTAGGGTTAGGAAGTATATGCTCTCCACAAAATCAAGTGGAGACAAAAATTCATTACTATTCAAGCTTGATATTGAAATTGGAGAATGGTTAAAGAGAAGAAGCCAAGAGAAGATGGAGAGGTTACGCTCTTGAAATTGGAGAGGATGTTACACAAATTCTTAGTGTAGAGGAGGTGATTCAAATAGAAAAAATGATGCCAGTCTCAACTTCCAAGTTAGGAATTTCACAAGAGAGAAAGGAATAACAACAAAAAATAAGAGATGGAGTAATGCAAGTTTTTGAAGGGGTCATTCTTCAAGATAGAGGGAAAGTTAGAATATAGAAATGATCTTGAGATTAGCATTGAATTTGGACCAAATGTCTTGAATGGATGTGTACTTAATTGTTCATCACACATGCCCTCAACAACACTTTTTTTGTTGCAAAGTTAAGGCTTCTTTGGTATACTCTTTTTTTTGGTCGGTATTTTATTTTGACTGGAGCTACAAACTAGTGAGGCCACATTTTTAAGGGACCTCATCCTCAGACATGATAAAAAATAACACCATTATATCTCCTATGTCGTCCTATTGCTGACAAACTCCTTATCTCTATTATATTAGAGCCAAATCCTGCGAGCACGAAATCCCAACAGGGAACCCAAGCTTGTAGGACATGGGGCAGATACAAACACAACCTACGTAGGTATGGCACAATTCTGTGAGCATTCCAATCCAGCAAGAGTTTGGTCTAATCGGTCAACACGATCACCAAGATCATCCCCGAACAACAACCACCTACACTTCCACCAAGGTGGGCCCAATCAAGTATTAACACTTGTTTTGGACAGAGTGGTGATTTGAACCTTGGTTACTCCATTAACAATGCAGCCAATTTACCACTACACTATGAGGTGATCCTTCTTTGTTATACTCTTACATGGTATAGGATCCATGCATTATTTTTGGAGGTTTTAAAGTGCTACAAGTTGTGAAGTGGGAAGAATTTAAGTCTTAGAGCTATATGTTTTTGTTGGACTACCAACATGCATTGCCTATATTTTTTCTTTGAACCCCACTTTCCAAGATTCACAAATCCCCTTCACGGTCTCTATACTTTTTCTAAAGTATCACATCCTTAGGGAGTACTACCCTCTTGCAAAATAAAAGTTTTTAGTTGAAGTTATCACTAACTTTTCTTCATTTAACATGGATGGTTTGTCCAAATAGAGATGTTCATAATAAAAAACTAGGTTAGTTTACATATAAGTAGGAAGGTCCAACCTAAATACATTCTACCCAATTGTCTATGAGGTGAAAAATGAGTTGTAGCTTAAAGGTTTAGTTTTCTTGGTCCTTATATGCTTTGTTTTTCTAGTGAGAGTCATGCCTTGTCCCCAACCTTGAGGCTATTCTCCACATGATGTTGGTTGTGCCCCTCCTTGTAATTTAAATATGATTTAGAGTTGCATCCTCACCATGAGTTGAATCTCATAGATACTCTCAATGAACGTTGTTTCTTTTGTCATCTCTGAGTCAAATCCTTCTTTCTTACCTTGTTCAAGTGTAAAATTTAATGAACTAGTTGGCGAATATCCTAAACAAACTTCTAAAGGTGAATAGTCTATAGAGGAATGAACCATGTTATTGTATGATTGTTGGCTAAATGGAAAATATTCAACCCAATTCTTTACCATCTTATGATTGTATCCAAATATGCGCTACAACAATTTCCTACTCACCACCTCTATTTGTTCTTTTGATTATGGATAAAAGGTTATGGTCTTTTGAAGTTTAGCATCCATTTTATCCCACAAGTGGACTAAAATTTGATAATAAACTTTGATATAATTGACCTTGGTGGCCCATAGTGAACCCTAACCTATTGAAAAATATATCTACATCTTCCTTAGATATTGACTTCTTGGGTGAGAATAAGATGGATAGTTTTTGATTAAAATTAGCAACCTAATAAGGGTGGTGATCCTTACAGAACCAAAACTCGAAGGCATCAAAGAGAAAAACAACACATCAGTAGGGGCGTTGGCTTTTACAATTAGAGGCCATCAACGAATCACTAACAAGCCACTCACAATAAATTTTTTGGATAATACAAAATACAAAATATAAATAGCACACTAGCATAAAGGCTAGTATTCCTCCTAAAGAGTGGGAGGGAAACTCACTCACCACATGCGGAGAAGAATGTGAGTTTAAAGAACTATTTTCCTTGCGCTATTAGACAACTGTCTAGGTGATGCTGTCCTTAGAATCCTCACCACAAGGGGGAGAAACTAATGAAACCTTATTTAAACAACTATAATCACAAGGGCCATAGTGTTGAGAAAGTTGTACATTGTCAACTGAAGTTTAGAACAGAGTAGGAGCAATAGGTGAAGAAGGGTCGTCATGGCTAGAGGGGGCCATACCGATAGTAGGAGTGGTATTCTAATGGATGACCCAATTTACAGTAGGAGCATCACCCAAATTTGCAACATAAGCAACATCCTCATCATCAACCTGCAAATCTTTGTCAGAGGCAGAATCAAAATTTGGGACAATCAAATGTTCTTCGCTAGCGTCTTTCCACCAAGTGGCAACACCTGTATGCTGTTGGAAAGAACAAGCAATTTCCAAGTAACTAGTAGAGAAACACTGAAGAAATCAAAAAGGGATGCCTTCATAATCCACCACTTGAGTCCACATCTTTAGGGAGAGGTGTGGAGATATCAATGTCCACCAAAATAAGTGAAAAGGTAGAGAGAACCATAGCTACCAATGGCATCAAAACAAGAGTTGTCCCAAAAGTGGTGGGTAAGATAGAGGATTTGAACCCATACTGGGCACATGCTAAGTGGCTCAGTAAGATGAATAAAGGAAACTATCTAGGGTTTGGTTGAGAGAGAGTGGGTCCCCCAAACCCACAACTTGCTTAACACCAAATCCCGTTCTTTAGAAGAAGTAAAAAGAGCAATAAAAAATGCCTTTGTACAAGGGAAAAGATCAATATTACTAGGGACCAAGGGTCTCCATGAATCCATCACCCAGTGATGGATATTTGAAAGAGAAGGAAAAAACTAATGAATCTGCAAACCAACCCGCAACATTGGTAGAAATCCACATTTTCCACCACATCTGGAGCACACACCACCACAAGGGATGTCTTGGGACAGGCAAGGGGTTGAGATTTATCCTTTTAAGGTGCAATTTTGGTGACGCGAGAAAAAATCCGTCCACCAATAGAAGTAAGCTCAATACTCAAGTCTCTGAGAGGGTTCCTTGTAGACATTGTTCTAGAAGAAGGCCTACCCCCAACATTGTCAGGAATATTGCCCCCAGCTAAAAGTGGGGTAGCATCCAACTTACCTAGCCTAGAAAGCCTCGATGCATGTAGTATTGAACCAACAACAACTGTTTCTTTACTACTACAACATTCACCACTCCCACACCCACCACAAGACATATAGTAGGGTTCAAAACAAGAGCTGACCTTGAGAAAGCCGTTAGTGAACCAAAGGGAGTCGTTGGCAAACTAGAGATTGCCGTTGCAGAAATTTGGAAAATCTTTATCTTTCCCGTTGTTCTAATTTGTTTCCATAGTCCAATGAGCATCGATTAAGGCATGTACATTAATTTTTGGGATTAGGTATTATAAACCTTATGCATCTATTATTTATTTTATTATTATTTATGTACCCACACGTAAAAGGGTATCCTACTTGAGGTGGTGATTGTGCTACATATAATATGTATTATGATGCATAGGAACACGTTAAGAGGGAGTTAATTATGGACTATAATTTTGGAGGATTTCTTTACCAATACAAATCTTTCTAAAGGAAATATAAGTTTGAAATGGAGCACTCAAAATTGTGGGAGAGTTTTTTATTGGCTCACCATGCTTTGTGTGCATTTTATTTTGTGCCTTGATTGAGGTTCCTAGTTTCCCCATGGTTTTGGCATATAGTTTTGGTAACCCTTTATAGTTTCTTATTGGGATTGATCTTGAAATTAGATGCCTGGGATAGAGATGGGTACACACACTTGTATTTTGTAGTGGTTTATGTTGCCTATTTATACAAACATAGATGTTGATTAGGATTAAGTAATATTTTGTTGTCAAATCATATTTGTAGGTGGTTTGTAAGTAGTGATCTTAAAAATCTCTTTGACTTTGGCAAAAAATTTATTCTTCACTAGTAGTTGGTCTTCGACAATAAATAACCAATTAGGAAGTATCTAGTATCTTTAACTATATTATCTTCAATAACAATATCTTTGACTTGGCTTTCATGTCTTTAACTATCATCTCTTTAAGAACATTATCTTTGGTATTATTGTCTTATATAACTATCTTTACTAGTAATAAAAAATAGTTGATTATGATATATTATTTTGTAGGCTAAAGATGTTAATTATGATGGTGTGGGAAGATCCTTTACTACATAGTTGGATTTTTGACATGACACAATTTAGTCTCACAATCTATTAGGAAATGTTTATCACGTCACCTTAGGAAACTCTAGAACTTTTAGTGGGAGATTTGGTAGTGATATGGATATGTCATATGGAGATAAATTGTCTTTAGTTCTTTGAAGATGATAACTAGTTTATTCATTCTTTCATATGGGGAATTCTAGCACATTTATAACTTTATTGTAAAATAAATGTAGTAGTCTTGATGTGAACCTACAGTGGCCCTATTGCTATTGTGTAGTGGATATTTAATAATCTTATGTAGTTGATTTATCACATGTGTTTTGCATATGAATGTTATCTATTAGTTGTAATAAATATTTTTGATATTAAAAAGAAGCAAACCAAGGGTGTTGGCCCATGCAAAGACATACCAAAAAGGCCATTTACAACAAGGTAAAAAACAAACCCTTAACAACACACTAGTAGAACAACTAGTAACCTGCAAAAATGATTATTCGTACACTGGCAGATAACCATCCAAAAAATACTATCACTAGGATCCCCACAAGGGGGAGAAAGTAGTGGAACCCTCTTTGTGAGACTATCAACACAAGGGGTAGAGTTTTGGAAAGGTTGCACATTGTAAGCCAAAGGTTGAATCAGAGTAGGATTAAAAGTTAGAGAAGGGTCCACGCGGTTAGAGGGGTTCACATCAACAACAAGAGGCTAAGTAGGATCCAAAAGGTTTGAGCAGACAAAATCATCAATAGGAGCATCATCATGAGGGGATTCATCATCAACTTGTGAAGAGTAATCAAAGGAAAAATCCAAAGCTAGGATATTCAAATGATCATCCTTAGCATCCTTCCACCAAGTGGAAGTGCCTTTATGACACTAGTAGAGAAGCACCGACGACAATGAAAGGAGAGGCCCTCATAATCCAACGACCGAGTCTATGGCCTATCCCCAATCATTGAAAGCACATCCCTAGGAAGAGGTGTGGAGATGTTAATGTCAGCCAAAATATGTGCAAAGGTAGAGAGACCATTAGCAACTGTAGTATCATCCACCTTTAAGAAATAACCAATAGAGTTGACGATGGCCTCAAAACAAGAACTCCCAAAAATGAAGGGGAAGATTGGGAAGATTATCCCACACTGGATACACACTACGTGGTTTAGTAAGAGGGTTGAAGGAGATTATCCAGGTTTTTACCATAGGAGATTTAGTCCCTTAAGACCATCACTTGTTCAAAACCATATCTCGTTCATTGGAAGAAAGTAAAACCCTTAGCACAAGGGAAAAGATAGATGTTACTAGAAACCAAAGGTCTACAAGAATCCTTCACCCAACGATGAAGATCTGATAGAGAAGGATAGAAACCAATAAATCTACAAACCAACCCATAATGTTGGTAGAAATTGCTATGAGCTAAAGTGCATAAATACAATGTAAAGATCTACCCTAGTGTGATAGAGTAAACCCTATATGAAAAAGCAATCAATGTGTGATTGAAAACATGGAACAAATATAGATATGAAGCACAAACATGTAGACCTGAATATAAAAAAAACTATACCCAATCCTAAGGAGGAAGAGTACAAGCCAATCATTAGTTGGCGATCTCCTAGTCATCATTATAATCCTTTTGAAGCTTCATGTTGATGTTGAAATACTTGAATGATTGATAGGATATTGATGTAGCCTTGATTCACAAGTCCTCACTTCATGGGATGTCATCAGATTGGGGATCCAACCTTTCAATTCTTTCATCATGCCAAAATGAAGTGCGAGGCTTGCTTTATACTAATTTGAGAGGAAGAATTCAAAGAGCTGACTGTATATCCTAATCCTTCATCAAATCACCGAGATGGGGCCCCAGTTCAAATTTGGGCTCAATCTTTGGGGTACATAACATTTGAAATGTTATGTACCCAGGTACATGATATTTGAAATGTTTTGTACAACCTAATTAGGGCCCAAATCCAAATGATGGGTCCCAGGCAATTAGGAGATGCAGGATTAGGATAGACAACCAGTTTTGAGGTTGGAAAAAAACAACAAAGGTAAAAAATGGTATCATAGGGCCTAGGTAATGAAACGAACTATTTGATTAGAGGAAAAATAAAGGAGCACACTTATAAAAAAAAGGATTTCCTCGATTTTAAACAAAATTGAAATAATAGAGCACCCATATTTGAATTTAGGCATTCATTAAGTCAAATTATGAAGTCCTATTATGCATGCTATAATGAAAACACACTAAGGTAGGTGCTAAACAATCATGAAATTTTACACCACTTAGATGCTTACAATTTATGACAGTACAACAACAAAAATTTATCGACATACTTTTGAGTATATCAAAATCTTTTGGGAAAGTTTAGGAAAAACTTGTGCTCAAATACATAAAATTACTATAAATAGTAACCATATGTAAAGACAATGTTGAAACAGATTTTCCTAACAATTTTCTCCAAACATAGATTTTGATAATGCAATAAGTGTTCCTTTGTTGTTGGGTTGTAATTGAAAGCACTTTTAGAAGGCACATGCTATGTCATATACAATTTCTTTTAAAGTGTTGCATGTTGTTGTAGGTTACTTATGTTTTTGCTTATAAGTGGTAATATTGTAAAAAAAAAGTGTGTATATTAATTAATTTTGCTAAAATTATATTAGCTCCTATCAAGAATTTATCCTATCTTTGGGTTAGGTAGGAATTTTAGTTTCACTTGAGCTTTGATTAATAATTTGCATCCTCTAATGAATTTAGATACTTATACTTACATTCATGACCAATATGTGTTACTTTTTTTCTCAACACCAAAGTTATTTTCTATGTTGGGGTTCTATGCCTTGTTCATAACTAGAAGACAATGCACCTTTGGAACACAATTTTTGTAGCCAATAAAGTGACCCTTTCTCGAGGTATAAAGTTATATCTTCTTTTTTAATACCTAGTTTTTAGAGATGTTTGCACTCCTCCCAAAAAATTGAGTCTTTCTCATACTTTTCTTTATAAGATTTTTTCATGAGTTAATCCAATTATGTTATTATAGTTAGAATTGATTAATGATTTGTAGTAGGTGGTCTAGACAACATAACTAACACCATATATGTGTTTCCATTATTCTATTTGATCCAAAGTGAAATTGTTGAAGAAAACCCATCCACTTGTAATGTGATGCATCTTACAACTTATTTTTAGGCAGAACAAATGTAAAGGTTTTATAATTGACATGAATAATTATTTCCTACCAAGTAATATTGTATTTTATTTCTTGATAATATAGTATGCATGTTTACCATATTGTCATACTTTAGATAGTTTCTCATCATTGAACTCAAGATAATTGAAATGTAGCATATTGGTATATTTCCCTATAACAAGAACAATTCCACATAATATACACTAGAATCCATATTAACCTCAAAGAGTACTTGTAGATTAGGTGTAAGTAATAGAAGAGTATTACATAGCTTATCTAATATTTGAAATTCCATATCTTGTACATCACTTTACTGAATAGTTGATCTTAACCTTAAAATTCACTTGCAAATTAGGTATAGGTAATGTAAGAGTATTACATAACTTATATAATATTTGAAATTCCATATCATGTACACCACTCTAATGAAAGTGCTTGTCCAAGGCTGAAATTGAATGTAGAGGGGCCATTGATGAAGATAAGGATACAAGTTGGTCGCTTGAAGTAGAAATTCAAGGATAGCTTCATGTTTGGAGACTTGTTGGAGGTAGTGTACTGCAGGCTTGTTCATATGTTCATGTACCTGGATTAAAAATAGTGTGTCTTCCTTGTAGGTCTTGTATCTTTCCCTATTGAGGTGCGATTTAGCTTGCAAGTTTAGGGAACAGTGCACTTCCTTGGCAGTTAGCCTTAAACAAACATTGGAATAAATGTTTCATATATTGTGTGTTAACTCTCATTGTGGTTTTTCTCTTCTTAAGTTTTCCACATAAATCTGGTGTTCTCTTATGCATGGTGTTAATTTCTTTATCTTATTTTATGGTGCTACACACTATAAGGATATATGGTTATGAATGTGAATTAAAAGTTTTTAATAATGATTCATCCCCCACCTCTCTTAGTCTAAAGGTGTGTTCAACAAAGTATTTTTTATGATCTACTAACAATGCAAGCGAACATGATGTGTAAATGTGGTCACTAATGTTTAGGGTTTAGCACCAATGGGAGAAAAAAGAGAATCACCAACACCCTATGAGTACCCAATTTTTGAATTAATAAGTTGTGATATGGTGTGTTGAAATGTTGTGTTATCACCTCTTTGATATTTTTAAGTCTACATAGTTGAAAATTCTTTTCCTCACTCTTAAAACTTTTGTGCTTGGATGAGAGATTTTTAGTTTTGTTAATCTTGGTGCTTATTTTTATTTGGGTTTTAAAATTCTTTAAAGTGATCATTTTTATGTTATTTATATGTTTTAAGAACCTTAAGCATACACCTAAGGTTTAGATATATTTTGGAAGCTCTATTTTAGTGCATGGTTGAGTTTTAGACCATTTTTAGCAGCCTTTTAGGTTGGTGACAAAGATTGAATATTAAGAGATGTAATAAGTGATGTGTCTTAATTATATTCCATCCTCCAAAATTTTTTATGTTTTTTGAGGAGTGAGTTGACAAGAATAACTGCCTCCAATAAGTCATCCATCTAGGTAGACACATTGAATTTTTGGGAAGGGAGAATATCCCAACTTCATGACTCTTTAAAGAAGATAAAGGTAAAAAGTGTCACCTTCACATCAAATAATTATAGGGGTATGTTTTTAATGGAGGATAATATGGGAGGGGCAATGGTAATCTTGTATTATTTGTAATTCGATAACATGTTTTGATGTTTTGACAATAATTTAAACTCACACTTCTAAATGATTATTCTATTGTTCAAAACACTACACTAATTTGGGCGTCTGTTTGAAGGTGAAACACCATATTTAGAGGTGAAAATAAAGAGACGAGCACTGGAAAGACAAAGATGAATGCATGATAGGTAAAATGGGTGGAAGTTCATAGAGAAAAATGAGTTATCAAGATAAAAAAGTGTGGGGAGAGGAGTGGAAATGAGTTGGAGAGAAAAGAAAATAAAGAGGCACATAATAGGTAGATTAAGAGTTTCTTTTAGCTGTAGATTTAAAAATTCATGAAGATTATGTGCAAAGAGGAGGGGAGAAGAGGTCATACTAAGTGATGGGGAAAATTAAATACTTCTTGAGAAGCTGCATGGAGGAGGGAGTGAAGTGCATAAAGAAGCATTGAAAATAGGTCAAAATGTGTGCTCAAAAGTAAAGGAGAAGGATTTGAAGAGGTTTCACAAGGGGCGAATATTAGATAATGCAAGAGAAATAATATGCTAGTGGATAGATGCATAGAGGATAGCCATGGGGGTATAGAAGTGAGTAAGAGAAGATATAGACCATAGTGGAAAAGAAAGTAGGAGATCATGTGAGGAATAAAAGAAGGTCGTAGATGATAAGGACAGTGAAGCACATGGATTAGGAAATGTTCTAAAAGGATTAGTAAATGCACATAAGATTTTAATAGGAGATTGGGAAAGGAATATTGAAGTAGAGACACCACGAATTAGTAAATGATCATATGAATAAAGATTTGTAGAGCGTGGAGTGAAGATTTTTGTAGAGTGTGGATTCATCTTTTGTTTAGATGTAGATTTGAATTAATGTTCTATGAATTAGAATAGTTTGTAAATTTATATATCTTGATTTAACATTGTGAGTGTTCATGCAACGAGAAATTGAATTAATGAGTTGTTTTACTTCCTTATGTGAGTTAGGGGTTGGGAAATTGGGCTTATTGCCAATGTTTGTCTACATGGTTTTCTACTTGTTTTTTTTGCGTAGGAACAAAAGGGAGCTTGAATTTTGGATTCTTACTGCTTGGATTTTCATTTTGAGTTGGAGTTTTATGTTTTGGAGAAAAATGTGACAAATTCCTTTTTGGAATATGTAGAGATTTTATAAATGGGAGAAGAGTCACAGGTAAGGAAGCAAGAAGATTTTCAACATGGAACATTGCATGTACCATTATTGTAGAAAGAATCATTTTCTTTTATCTCTTTTAGTCTTTAGAATGTTATGAGTACTTTAAATTGAGGAGATTTTCATGTTGTGTGGAAAATGATTGTGACTTTTTGATTTCATTGTTTCTTTTCTTGGGTGGTGTTTGAGCCTTTGAGAATTGGGGTATTGTGATGTTATCAAATATTATAATTTTCATTTATGTGACGTTATTACCTTGTGGATTTGAGGGGGTTTGGGTGTATTTTCTTGCTTAGGGGATGGCTAGAGTCATTTATTGGTTTGATGATGCCATATTTGGATGTGCAGGGAGTATTTATCACTCATTGGAAAGTCTTCTTAAAGTTCCCAAAATTTTCTTATGAAGGTGACAAATGAGATTAAAGAATTAACTAATTTTGATTTGTTGGGTAAATGATGGTATACTATTGTAATTGTGTTTTTTTCTTGTGGAAGAGTAAGATATTGGTCAAGGTGAATTGTAATATTCACAAAGCTTGTACACACATTTCATATATCTATGTGTGTGTGTCTGTGTTAGTTTTGCACTTCATACTATTTCCTAGAAAAGAAAATAATGGCATATTAGGAAGATGTATAATATATTAGATTAAAAGCTCAAATATGTAAGATTTCTTTAAACAAATAGTTTTAGAAGTATATTTCCATCTATAAATTATTGCTTTGTTCATTGCTAAATTAAAATATAAGATCTATATAAAAGAATATAAGTGTTAGCTTACTTAAATAAATATAATCTCAGTTATTTTTTTTGAAATAATAAATGTTGTTGGTTTAGATACAATTTTAATTTTTCAAATTAATTTTTAGAAATAAATCCAAGAAAAATTATGTGCCACTACATATCTACAATTTTCGCAATTAACTAAATTAAAATTTTAATCAAAATTTTATACCTAGAGAATTCTTTAAGGTAAGATTGATTATGTTTTTAGCATTATTTTCATACATATATGCATATATGTAGGTATGTATGTACACACCATTAATTATATTTTAATATAAATATATGTGTGTGTGTGTGTGTGTGGTGATAATGATACATTTTTCCTTTGTGTATAAAAAATAATATAGATAAATGTTATATTTATTATTTAAATATATTTTTTGAAAAATTAAAAATAAAACAAAAGAAAAAAAAATGTAAGGTGCTTAAGCTGGATATTAAGAAAGTCTATGATAAGGTGGATTGACAGTTTCTCTTGAAGGTGATGTAGACCTTTGGTTTTAATGAAAGATGGTTGAATTGGATCTTTAGCCGCATCTCTTTGCTTCAGTTCCCAGTTCTTCTTAATGGATCCCACGAAGGTTTCTTCGAGGTTTCAAGAGGCCTTTGCCAAGGGGATTCCTTGTCTCCATTTTGTTCATCATAATGGCACAAGTCTTGGGTAGGAATTTTAAAAATAAGGTTGGAATTGGGAATATTGAAGGTGTTGAAGTCTCTATTTCACTCCCGATCATTACCCATCAATAGTTTGCAAATGACACTATGCTCTTTGGAGCTACAAAGAGAAATGAGGCTTTCCAATTGAATATTATTTTGAGCCTCTACTATTGAGCCTCAAGTTAGGTAGTGAATACGGCTAAATTAGAGGTTTTAATTTTCCATACCCTTGCTTAGAGGAACAAGAAATTATTATGATATTGAAATTTAAGAAAGGGAAACTAGCATGCATCTATTTAGGACTTTTGTTAACCAAAGGTGTCAAATCTAAGAAACTTGATGCAGTCAATCTCAGAGGATCCAATAAAATACTATCCAAACTTGCAGCCAACAACAAGAACAACAATGGAAACCAAACACAACACATATATCAAATTGTATTATCGCTGAATTTGAATTACATGCAACATGCTGGGCTGTAATGCCTTCCCGATTATAACCAATACATTAAAAAATTCAACAAGATCTCACAGGATCCAACTGTTAGATTTGATAAACAACAAATCTTCCCAAGATCACCTGCATGCATGACAGTTACAAGACATAAGCAAAAGACAGAAGAAAGAGAGCTATGGAGGCCAAAAAGCTAGAGACTGGAAATCCATGTTGAAAAGAATAAAGCTTCTATATTATCAACAATCCAATTACAAAATACAATCTCTGTTATTAAATGCAAAGAAGTGAATCCTTATAAAAGGAATCACGAAACCCTAAAGGTGAAAACCCTAGAGAAATATAAAGTTTCCTAAGTAACTTAAGCATAGAGTAAATAGACTAATAATTAAATGATTTAATTATTAGCTATACTAGACTACTCTAACACCCCCCCTTAAGCGTAACTTAGGGAGAAGCAAAACAGCTAAACTACTGCAGAAAGCAGGAAGGATGGGTCCCGGCAACAAGGCCTGATCAGGTACCCAAGTACAAGAAAGAAAACTAAATGAAGGAAACTGAGCCTTCAATCTAGGGAAAGAAGTGTCCCAGAGAAAGGAACAAGAAAGAGCAAGAAACATCTCCGAAGCATGTAGCTGAAAACTCTGTCAGAAGAGACTGCTGGAACCCCCACTGAAGTGCATGACC
>MU223802.1:642105-661037 GCA_018584345.1 Thuja plicata | reverse complement strand
TAAACTGCCAAACTCAGAGGAGAGAAAACCTGGAGAAGAATCTAGAAAAAATACCCTTGCAACTTAATAGATCACTGAACCAGCTTTCCGACGATATCTCATTTGCCAAAAATGGAGTCCGGATGAGCCATATATGACTCCCGGAAGGCAAGAACAGACATCGGACTTCAACAGAAAAAAATGCTATCAAAATGGTAGAACCCAAAAACCTAACCTCCATCATCGAAAATTTCTCGGAAAGAGATTTCCGACGGTATATGGAAGTCGAAAAAAGACCCCCGGATGCTCAAGATAGAGCGAAAACACTCCAGGAGGGTCAGAAAGGCCCCAAAAATTTTTTTAAAGCCCCTGGGGCTGAGAAAAATTGGCCCCTGGGTGCATGGCACGCGTAGGGGCTGGGCTGAAGCCCCTGGTCCCTCATAGGACAGACCGCATGGCACCATAAGCCCGTGGGGGCTAAATAAAAACCCGCCATCAGGCGGAGCGGAGACCGCCGGTGGGGCGGCGTAGCTGAGCCGGCCGCAGGGGCGGCGGACTGTGCATGGCGGTGGGGGGCCGCGGAAGAGTAGGCCGACGGAGGGCCAGAGGAGCCGGGCGGCGGGGGCCGCGGCGGCGGAGCGGCGGTTTCCTTAGAGAACACGAGCCGGTGGAGCAGGTGCTGGCGGGGGCCACTGCCGGAGGCGCCCGCAGCCTGTGGCGGTGGCGCCCCAAAAAAAACACATACTGTGCTTTTTTAAGCATTTTTTAATATATTTTTTGAATTTTTTTCCAATCCTGCCTCGTTTCTCATGCCCGTACGGCCCTAGTAGGGCAAAATTTTTTTGCCAGATGCTCCGGTGTCCAAATCAGACAAGACTTATATGGATTCTGGGGTTTTTGGGCCTTCTGGACGCAACCGTGAGGTCGATTTTGGTCCAAAGTGCCTCAAAAAACAAAGACCCCCCAGAACCAATGAAAAAATGCCAGGAAAAGACTGACGAACTTCAAACCCTTGCTTGCTTCAACAAAGAATGAACAACCAGCTGTAGGAAAGCTCTGATACCATGTTAGATTTGATAAACAACAAATCTTCCCAAGATCACCTGCATGCATGACAGTTACAAGACAGAAGCAAAAGATAGAAGAAAGAGAGCTATGGAGGCCAAAAAACCAAAGACTGGAAATCCATGTTGAAAAGAATAAAGCTTCTATATTATCAACAATCCAATTACAAAATACAATCTCTGTTATTAAATGCAAAGAAGTGAATCCTTATAAAAGGAATCACGAAACCCTAAAGGTGAAAACCCTAGAGAAATATAAAGCTGCCTAAGTAACTTAAGCATAGAGTAAATAGACTAATAATTAAATGATTTAATTATTAGCTATACTAGACTACTCTAACACCAACTTCACCATCCTACCCTACAACTAAGTGGAAGAAACCAGATCTAAACTTGTGCTCGCAAGCCACCAAGCAATATTACAAGTTTCTTTCTTACCCACTTACCACTGTCTGCTATCACCTTGGTCTCCCTACTCCTCTACTATCCCTAAAAGCTACCTACACACTCCTTATATACAACATAGCCACAAGTCGGCTTCACAAACAAATATTAAATGAAAGTCAATCCAATACAATCCATGATGAATCATATTAAATGACCTAGTCAACTGCAAACAAACAATAAATGCATAGAAGAAAGCACCAAATCAGATTTAGGTCCACACAAGACCCAATGCATCAAATCTGCATGCCTTAGAACTCTGCATGATCCCAACGACCCCCTCAAATCACGAATGCAATCTCCAATGTCTGCCCAATCCACAAAACCAGTTAGTGAACTCAAACAATCAGAATAACGCCATCGGTGAACAAGAACATCAGAACCCAAACCACTCGGTAAGAAGCACAATCGAGATGAACTCCACCGAATAGACACCACCGAGAAATATGCTACCAAGCAAGATACCACTGAGATGAACACCACCGAGCCCATCAGTGAAGCAACACATCTTACAACCGAGAACTACCACCAAGTAACCAAGCACCTCAGGTCTTCAACCTAGTTTAGTACTAAAACCAAAATCAAACCAAAACATATTTTGGTGATACAAGATTTCCAACTACCCCAAGATGCTCCTGCATCAGACACCCCAGGTGTGAAAATATGTTCTAGCAGCTCGAAGAACATATGCTGGGATTCAACACATAGATCACAAACTGATTCTTGATATAAATGTCTTCCAAGTCCCCAACCAATACACTCTTGCCTTTACTCCACTTCTGCAAACTCTTCCTGACAACAAACAACTGATTGTCTTGCCTCCTCACATCTCTCCTTGGGTTACTACAAGTTTGTTTTCCACTATGATCTCTAACCCTCTGAATTTCCTTCAGCTCAAACCTACCACCGATGCTCAGATTCCTCCTACCAAGCTCTGTATCCTGCAAAGGAATCAAGGAAAACTTCCTGCCACCCTTCTCAATAGCAAACACGTTCTTCACACAGTCATGCACAACCTTACAATCATACTGCCAAGGTCTACCAAGAAACACATGAAAAGTACTCATGTATACAATATCACACAACACTTCATTCCTATACTACCCAATCTAAAAATATACAAGACATTTCTCCCTTACCTCCAAAGCATGCTCATCTTGTACCCAAATTATCCTATAAGGAAAAGGATGTTTCAAACTTCTCAAACCAAGTTTATGAACCATCTCCTCAATAATTATGTTATCAGTACATCCTCCATCAACAATCACCTTACAATTTTTACCACTAGAATTACACACAGTCCTGAAAATGTTTCGCCTCTGACAAGGATCAACTTGCTTCTTGGTCAGCAATGTTCTCCTAATCAATAGATTCTCACCATTCACCTCGGGTTCATTTTCTACAACTTCATTCACCGCAACACTTCGGTGATTACCGACCTTCCTATCTGCATGGGGACATTCAAATGATCTATGTCCTTCTGCACCACAGTTATAACAAGTACCTCTGAATCCACCTCTACCTTTTCTTTGCCTCGGTTCAACAGGTTTCAGTTCCTCCTCAACTCTCATTTTGTCCTTTACCAAGTGCTCTTGCTTCTCCTTCCCTCGGGAATTACCATAATGTCTTCTCTTCAACTTATCTTCTGCCTTCAGTGCATACTGATAAGCATCCTCCACAGAGTCGATCTTCATCCTAGATATTGAATCTTAGACCATTAACATACCTCACCACCTTTTCCTTAGAAAGTTCTCTATGTCCAGACTGAATAGTCAACTTGTAGAATTCCTCGGTATAATCTTCCATAATCATCTCCATCTATTTAAGATTCTGTAACTTCTTACATAACTCAAGTTCATAGTCAACATGAATGAACTTAGATTTTATCTTCATCGCCATCAACCTCCACTGATTGATCTTCATCTCACCTTCTTATTCTCTATCTCTCTGCAATTCTTTCCACCAAAGAGAAACATGTCCCTTTAACTTAAAGTCTGTTCCAACCTCACTCTAAGTGAATCTCTAGTATCTTCCAGCTCAAAGTAGTCTTCTAATTCACTGATCCAATCAATCAGGTCCTCAGGCTTCAATGTACCTAAAAAATTAGAAACCTCTAGTTGGTAACTTGTACTCAACTAAGCCCTAGATCTCTGCAATCGATCAACTTTGTATTCACCACTAGATCCAACACCCTCAACGTCTTCATCAAATTCCTCATAGCCATCCTCTGTTCCAGGGTTCTTCTACAAACCAGAAATAGCCCTCATGACCTCATCTACCATCTCACTCTTCATCACCGCTATCTCAGATCTAAACCTTTCTGTCACCTTCAATTTAACCTTATCAAAGAGATCTGCAATCACCCCAGGGTCCAATCTTCTCGGAGGCATCTTCAAATCCTCTAAAACAAATACCAACCGACCACGTTGTGATAGCCCCTGATCTGTCTTCAAGTCAGATCGCAACATGCTACCTCACACAAACAGTCAGACAGGTTTCACAAGTCTAGGAACATAGACCTGCCACCTTCACTCGGACCACCCAGATCAACCTCACCTTGATAAAAAACCAGCTCTGATACCACTTGATTCAGTCAAGCTTGGAGGATCCAATAAAGGACTATCCAAACTTGTAGCCAACAACAAGAGCAACAATGGAAACCAAACACAACACAGATATAAAAACATATATCAACTTACATTATCTCCGAATCTCAATTACATGCAACATGCTGGGCTGTAAAGCCTTCCCGAATATGGTCAATACATTAAAAAATTTAACAAGATCTCACAGGATCCAACTTCACCATCCTACCCTATAGCTAAGTGGAAGAAACCGGAACTAAACTTGTGCTCGTAAGCCACCAAGAAATCTTACAAGTTTCTTTCTTACCCACTTACCATTGTTTGTTATAAAATTGCTCTCCCTACTCCTCTGATGTCCCTAAAAGCTACCTACACACTCCTTATATACAACTTAGGCACAAGTCAGCTTCACAAACAAATATTAAATGACAATCGACCCAATACAATCCATGATGAATCATATTAAATGACCCAGTTGACTGCAAACAAATAATAAATGCATAGAAGAAAGCACCAAATCAGATTTAGGTTCACACAAGATCCATTGTATTAAATCTACACACCTTAAACCTTTGCATGATCCTAACGACCCCCTCAAATCATGAATGCAATCTCCAATGTCTTCCCAATCCACAAAACCAGTCGGTGAACTCAAACAATCAGAATAACCCCATCGGTGAATAAGAACACTGAGACCCAAACCACTCGGTAAGAGGCACAAATGAGCCCAACTCCACTGAACAGACACCACCAAGCAATATGCTACCGAGAAAGACACCACCGAGATGAACACCACTGAGCCCATCGGTGAAGCAAAAAATCTTCCAATCGAGAACTACCACCAAGTAACCGAGCACCTCAGGTCTTCAACTGATTTTATTATTAAAACTAAAATCAAACCAAAATATATTTGGTGATACATGATTGCCAACTACCCCAGGATTCTCCTGCATCAAAACTTTAGGACCCCCTCAACTTGAAGATGAACTCCAGATTGTATTCTTAGAAAGGTAGGTGATTCTCTCAGGAAAGTAGAATGAAAATACTCAAGGCCATCCTCTCAACCATTCCCATCTATCTGTATTCCTATATGGCATTGCCTATTGGTGTTAGCCAAAGCCTATGCCAATAGATGTGGAAATTCTTTCGGCAAGGGAAAATTGACAAGGATAAATGCCAATAGATGTGGAAATTCTTTCGGCAAGGGAAAATTGACAAGGATAAGATTACAGTGATATTTTGTGAAAAAAAATTACAAATAAAAGGAGGAAGGGAGTAAATGCAAGAAGACAAGTTCACTTCTTGTGGAATTTTTATACTTGACTAAAAATGAAAAAATAGGGTACAAGAGATGTGATCCTGCTTTTTGTGAAATGAGACCCCGTCATGGTTTTTGTGAAGTGTAGTACTCAAAGTGTAGTTTTCTATTTTGCGACGGGATCCTAAGACAACAAAGACAAAATATGATCTAGTTTAGTTCTAATCTAGATCCCATTTATCACCCTTTTCACAACAACGACATCATAGCAAATGGGATCCCAATCTGCAACCCAAATTCAACCACAAAACACTACCTACTCCCTCCAAGTTAGTGATTGTTGCATTTTTTTTTGTTTTAATTTTAAGGAACAAATAACATTTATGTTAAACGTATAACATTTAAAATATAGGAATTTAGGAACTTATATTATGTATACCATTAAAAATGAAGCAATAAATACAAACTTGTAGCAAATACATTAAACGTGTAGCATTAAAATTGTAGCTATAGGAACTTATAAGAAATATCATTAACACGGAGGCAATTTATTAATATAACAAATGTTAAACTTATAGTATATAAATTGTAGCAATATGAAATATATATATATATATATATATATATATATATATATATATATATATATATATATAACTTGTTCCACTTTAAATAGTTCAAGAATACAAAATGGATCCAATGCATTGGCATGATGGCAATGAGTAGAGACAATCATGTTGGATATTCTTGTAGCGAACTTGCAATAATAAATGAAAGTAAATTAAATATATCATACATGAAAATTACAAAAATACTATTAATTATATTGTACAACTAATCACAAAAATTAATTACATTGAATTGATGCCTACCATATTACACAAATTCATTGATTTTTCACAAATTGAATGTAGAAACACTATGCTTATTGAAACCATGCACTTGTGGGATACATACAACAAAGATAGGTTAGATATAATTAGTAGACCTACAATGAAAAATAGTTAGATATAATTAGGAGACCTACAACAAAAATTAGTTAGATATAATTAGGATATACGATTTAAGAACCTAGGTAAGATGATGGCTTAAAAGTGGTCTCGAGAGTGGCTTAAGGTTCTTAATAGGATGACTTAAGGGGAGAAATACTTAATTAATATCTCAACATATGTGATGAATGTGATCAATTTCTCGTGTGATCACATCAGATAGATATATTTAAGATCTATGATTAAAGGTGCTAGGTAAGATGATGGCTTAAAGGGTCATCATAGGATGGCTTAGGGGTTCGTAATAGGATTGATTAAGGGGAGAAACAGTTTATAATTATCTCAAAGTACGTGATGAATGTGATCAAAGTATGTCTCACATGATCATATTAGTTATATATAATTAGGATCTATGATTTAACGTCCTAGGAAAAATGATCGTAAGAGGCCCTCACAAGTTGGCTTAAAGGGTCCTAATAGGATGACTGAAGGGGAGAAACACTTGGTCGTCATCTCAAAGCATGTGATGAATGTGATGATGGCTTAAGGATGCATATTGGAAATAAATTTAAAGTTTAACTATGTATACAAACATTATCAATATCATCAAATCATGCATTTAAATATATAGAACTATATATACTTACCTATATATACTTATTCTATTGTACCATCTCCATCATCTCATTTTTCCAATGCATCTATAATTTTCTCATGTTCTCCCATAGAAAGTGTCCATAACTCAATTAGTAGGTCTCCCATGACATCTCACTAGTTTTATATTTGTTACCACAAAAATGTGATTAGTGTATAATCTTCTTATGTGTTCCATAATATTTGAATGCATGCAAACTATTCTTCCTTATTAGATATTTCTGTAGCTAAGTGAAAAAAACCACCACCAAACCTATTGGATAATGTGAGCCAACATCATCTTCTCAGGCTTGAATTAACTTATGTTTTGTCTCAACATATTAATCTAACCAATACTTTGTTTCATCCTCATTCACCTTAGGTGCAATAAAAACATACACATGTCCTACAAAAAAAACTGATTCAATAACTTGTGGCACATAATTTGACCAATATACATACATGCGTTCGTATATATAATTAAATATATTGCAAAATAGTAATAAAGTGAAATAAATTGAATTAAATTACCATCTTATATAAGGTTTGAAACACAATCATAGTCATCCAGCGCAAACACTTGATCATTATCTTAAATTGTTGTTTCATATTGTTAAGTTTGTAGGTGTCAACAATCTTTGCTTGCAATCTTCAACCAATTGAACTATATTTTTACATGCTTCCTAATCACCTAAAATGCAAAACTAACAAAAATATGCAAGCTCCCTTGCCTGTATAGTCCATGTGCTTACATTTTAATTCTTAAATGAATGTCATTTTGTTGATCCACTAATAGTCTCACAATAAAGTCTAGGTAGAATATTCTCTTCTTCAACTGACAAAAATAATCATCAAATTGTAGAGTTCTCACTTTTAATCTTGTGATAATTATGTATTGCACCAATGCACAATCACAAGCGCATCTTTAAATTTTACTGCATCTTGAAATTTCAATTGCTATCTAGCAAGAATTCTTTTAACACACTCACCAACTCCATCATGCTCTCCTTTACCATGTCCACCTTAAAGAAAAACTCCGCATATGTTGGATATTGTTTTCCTTATGATCCCTACTTGACTAATAAGACACTTGAATATTCTTGAATTGTCTCATACAATTATTTGACCACACGAGATGTTCTATAATCTAGATTCCTCTTTCTCCTAAATTGAACGAACTCTAACAAATATAACTGGTTATCACTCAAATAGTAATAACTCTCCCTCAAAACTTTTCTATCTTCCTCTGTACTATCATTTGCATGTTTGCATACAATATGAATAAATATGGCCATCTTTGTTGAACTAAAATAGTGAGATTGAATTTCCTCTTGTGGAGCAAGAGTATAGTTTTTTGTAAAGTCAACTATTGATAGTATAGTTCTAATTGGAAATGTGTTTCTACATGTGCGAAATTTATCATCAAGCCATTAAGCATGTTGAGAGTGTCTAACATATTTGGTACAATCTTACTCTTAAATTTTGATATGAATGCATATATACTTCTACCATCTAGGTATTAATAATTATTACATATTTGGAAACTGCACTTTGAGTACTACATTTCATATTACTAATTTTAAGATTCAATTTTTAAATTCTTTAAAATTTTAGGTCAACTGTGACTAATTCTAAAAATTAGGGAAAACACTTCCATTTTTGGCCAAAAAGTGGTCTCAACTTCTTGCACACATGCATTCAAAAACTTCCTATTTCTATACCCTTCTATGACGTTTCATGTTATTTTGTGAGAAAACAACCTAAATGTATTAGACATATTTTTATTGATTGCTTCTATGCCAAAGAGATTTGGTTGATGTTTTTTTCATGATCTAGTGGAGTGGGGTGATAAAAGGGTGATCAATGTGCAAGAAATTGTTATGGGATATATCAATGGTTTAGATCAATATTATAACTTATTCTGGCTTATATGTTGACTGATATTATGAGTTATATAGAAATCTAGGAACAATGATGTATATCATGGCACTATGAGAGTGCTTATTAGGTATGTAAAAAGACTTATATTCCATTCTATTACTGTGCAAGTAACTCTAATGATGGAAATCTCCAAAGAAATTTTTTAGACGTTACCAAAAGGAAGGGACAATAGCTATCATTAGGGAGGAGATACGTCATGAGAAGCAATGACCTTTCAATAGGGTTAAATATGTTTGGTATATGTAAAGCTATCTGACATTCTAAAAGAACTAAGATGAACATCAGTCCTTAGAGGTCTTGGAAAATGATTTAAACTTCTAGATTGGACCAAGTTTTAACATCAACCAAGGTGATGCATCTTTACAATTGATGTTGTCAGGTCAAATGATGATATATTAGCTATTGACCCACCCCATAATGACACATAATGATTCTGTACTAACATACATTACATATGTAAAGATGATATAGGTATGATATCTTTTCTTTTTGGGAAAATATAAAACACAATCCATTTTTTGTATAATTTACAACACTATATATAAATAGTATAAAAGACCTTACACAGTTTTATAATTTTACAGGAAGCTACGACTATTATTCTCTATTGATACCTTTTTACTTTTTGATATTTGATCTTTAATATAAAAAATTCCATGAAAAACTATGACACAAGTGGTTCAACCATATCAGTTACTGTTATCTTTAGTATTTTAGCACGTACTACATTAGATCATATGTATTCCTCAGATACGATTATTTGATGGTGTTTGTTCAAGTGATGTCTTAGGAAAGAATCTTAAGGACAAGTCCAATAAAGGGAAGGATTTCAAAGGGATTCAAAACTTCTTAAGCTAGTCCATAATAACTTGGTGGGTTGTTTTCCATTATCAAGTCTTTTAGAAAGGATCATTATTTTCTCACCTTCATTGATTATTATAAAGATATTGGCCTTTTAGGTCATTTTAGTATAAACGATCTTTTAATCTTGCACCAATCCCTCTCTGTTTGGATTCAAGCTTGAGACAGAGTGTTCAACACCATTTGTTGATGCCACTTTATATCATCAACTTGTCGGTAGCCTTATCAACCTAATTGATAAACTCCCTAATATTTTATTAAAATTGGTATAATTTCATGCTTCATGATGATGCCTCATGAACTTCATTGGAAGTTAGCCTAACACATTTTATACTACATGCACGGAAATCATAGTTTTGAGATTAATCATGTAGCAAGAATAGGTTCAAATTTGATTATATCTATTAAATGGGATGATGATCTTGATGAATACAACTCCACACATGACTGCAATTTTTATCTTGGTTTTGGCCCCATTTATTGGTAGAGAAAGAAGTAACATGTCATTGCTCTCTTTTCAACTAAGGTTTAGTATTGGGGAACAATCAATATTGCTACTGAGGCTAATTTACTTTATAATTTTTCCTCACAAAACTTGAGATCACTTTTAAAAGTTACCGAGGTCATATACCATGACAACTAGAGTGCATATAGATCTTGAAGAAGTCAATCAATTATTAACAAACTAGATACATTGAGATCGCCACATATTTTCTTAGTGAGACAATTCAAGACTAGGTGATTGATATTTGCCATTGTTCAATATTAGAGAAGATTGCAAATGTCTTCACAAAACACTTCACTAAGAGCAATTACATCCATATTTGAGCTCTTTTGGGTGTGCAAGATATTTCTTTGGAGGTGTCAGTTGCCCTTCTAGTGTTTTCTCTCATAAGAGGAATTTTTTCCCTCAGGTTTTCTTTTTCTTGTATATTTTGAGGGGATACTTGTAATTGGGTACCACATTAGCTATTGTTGTTGGGATCCATATTTTCTTCCCCTAAGTTGAATTTAAGTGGGAGTGTTATTGTGACTAGGGTGTATTATATAACTAGTTCCTTTCCTAGCTTGTTCTCAACTTAGGGCCTTTTCACATTAGGTTAAATTTACTTAGGGATAGTTTGCAGTATGTTATTTCACAGTGATTATAATTTTAGTCTCATGGGTGATATCATATATACTTTATCTATAGTTATTTTATAATTACTTATTCTATTTTTCTTTGCATTTTTTATTGAATAAAATACAATTTTTTCTTTCAATTCTATATTTTTGTTCTTACTTTATTTCATTCATTTGCATTCCTAGGTTGCTTTAGAGTTTGACTTTTACATTGTCTCAATCCCTTTAAAGGAACTCTTATGTATTTATTTAGAACTCTATATTTTAGTATAATGAGAGATGGCACTAACTAGTCACCTTTTCTATGAAAAATATTTAAATTTGTTAAACAAAGCTAAATGAAAATGACAATTGCTATATGTATCAATTGATAAATGCACTGGAAAAGTTATAGAATTCACAAATTTTTTTATAGAGAGTACTTGAAGTGAGAAATGTATGAATTGTCTTGTGTATTATATTTTTAGTCTTTCTTTCTATAAAATACATTTTTTTTTTTGCAAAAATGAATACATTTAATTAGAGTTGTTGAGCTAAAAGTTCAATTGTACATAATGTATTTATTTATTTTGATTGAGTTTGAATCTAAGCTTATGTAAAATATCTTAGTTGATTTGTTATGAATTGTTGACTTGTTTCCAAAGGCTAGGACAACCTTATACTATTAAATGTTATAAGTATGTCAAGGGAAAGTGAGACCAAACATAAATAAATGTATAAGAAATGTTTCAAGAAGGGATGCACATTTATTTATTGTCCTTTTAAAAATCATAAAGTGATCATGTGAATGCCTAATTTGAACCTTTTTTTTTTGATAGGTAATGATCTGAAACCTAGCTTAATTATTATTATTATTCTATGTTAAGCTTGAGTAGACTCAAACCCAAGACCTCTCTGAGAGGCTCACAACTTACCATTGTGTTGTAGGCTCTTACCCTGAACCTAATTGATTTTATCTTGCATAGACCATTTTATTTGAAAAACTAGTGCTCTACCCAAATTGTCCCTTATCTGTTCATCTTGAATGATATTTAGATATGTAAATGTGAACATTTATTAATATTTTAATAAATTATTATTAATTCTTTTCAACTAAATACATTTGACAAAACGTAAGTGCATGCATTGATACTAACGGATGCGGCTAAGCTCCCTACAAAATGCACCATTGACCAAATTTCAAAAACCAGAAAACCTAACAGATTTTTGTAAAATTTTCAGCATCTATTCTTCATGATCTGCATATTTTGTGGTCGAAAACCACAAAAAAATTGTAAAAAAATCACTATATTTTACGAATTAATTTAATTTAATTTAATTTTTTTTTTGACTTTTTTTCATCTTGGATAAGTTTTGTCTAAAACTTAGCCCTGCCCAATAATTAGTGCTAGCATACGATTATCTAATACACCATCTTCTCTTCAACTTACTAAATCGATTTTAAACGTCGACTTAACGAGGTATTAATCATTTCACATCATACTCGAATGTACGTACACCGTTGAAAAACGCTTTACTTATACATTAATATTTTATCTGCAACTTGCTCTTAAAGGTTTTGCAGATAGACATCGTTCATACAATCCTTGCGGCATGAAATATGGGTCATTTGATTTTCCTTCATATATGATACTATCAATGTTTAAAATATGAAGTAAAACTTATCTCCTAACTTAAAAAATTCCAACCAAAAGCTTAAATGATCTCTTACCCTTGAATGAAGAATGAGATTACTTTTTCATCTTATTCTTAGCTCTGCAAACCAAAGAAGAAACAGGCCAATCTACAACTGTAGAACAGATTGAAACAACAAAGGGGAAAACAGATCATTCCATTACAAATCATTTGAAATTTGAAGGCAAATTGTTTTATCTATTTAGATATATCGTTTTTCAATTCGAATTCACTTTGCTATCTTATATAGAAAAAGGAAAAAGGAGGTTCATGAATATATAAAGAGACAGTTAAGTTAATTTATGAATTTGAATTCGTTTTGCTATTTAATATAGAAACACAAGTTCATGAGCACATAAAGATACAATCTATTTATAAAGATACAATCTATTTAAGAATTTGAAGCCATTTTGCTATCTGATATAGAAACACAAGGTCATGAGCATTTCAGACGCAATCCATTTATGAATTTGAATTTGTTTTGCTATCTGATATTGAAACACAAGTCCATGAACGCATAAAGACACAGCCAATTTATGAATTTGAATTTGTTTTGCTATCTGACATAGAAACACAAGTTTATCAGTACATAAAATACAACCCATTTATTAATTTGAATTTGTTTTGCTATTCGATATAGAAATGCAAGTTCATGAGCACATAAAGAGACAACTCATTTATGAGTATATATTCATTTTTCTTTCTGATATGGAAACACAAGTTCATGAACACATAAAGACACAACCCATTTATGAATTTGAATGCATTTTGCTATCTGATATAGAAACACAAGTTTATCAGCACATAAAGATACATCCCATTTATTAATTTAACCTCATTTTACTACCCAATATAGAAACACAAAGATATTAGAAGACACAACCCAAATTTATTAATTTGGATTTATTTTACTATTCGATATAGAAAGAAAGTTCATGACACAATCCCTTTATTAATTTGAATTCATTTTGCTTTCCTATATAAAATCACTAGTTCATGACACAACCCATTTCCTTTTGTCTTCTCAAATGTTTCCAAGATCAGATATCAGAGCAATACAGAACAAAAACAGAATCAAGCCACAACCCACTACAGTAAATCTATCAAGATTCAACACCCAGTGCAATAAATCAATCAAAAGAATTGTTAGTATAGTTAAAAAGAATGGATGTAATATGGGAGTACATGAAGAGAAAGCAAACACAATCAATTGCTTCTCCTGTGTATGCCAGTTTCACTGTACACAGAAATATATATTCCTGGACTTCTTACATTAATCATTCTGCTCTGCACCTTAGGCAGAGACCACCATGATCAATGGAGCTCCTATACTGTACAGAACTGCAAAATTAGCCTCTCAGGGGCTATTTGAAACACTATCCGTAGGAATACTATTGTGAATTGGAGAAGGCCCAGAAGGAGGCACTGGTCCTTTGGGCAACATAACAAATGTGATCACATGATTCTTCACAGCATCACCATCCAATTGAAAACTCACACTTACTACTTCTTCCCTTGGTTGAGCTTTAATGGAAGCCATTAATGGCCGACCCAAACATACAGAGAAGCCCAAAAGAAAAAAAATCAGCCATGTTATAAAAAACAGAGGAGTTCTCTGTTTATCCATCATGGGAGACCCAAATCTAATGGATGTAAGAAAAAGATACAAATTTGCAGAGCTTATTGGGAAACAGATCCAATTTTGCAGAGCTTATTGGGAAAAAGATCCAATTTTGAAGAGCTTATTGGGAAAAAGATCGAATGTTGAAGAGCTTCTTTGGATAAAGATTCAATTTTGCAGAGCCTATTTGGAAAAACTCGAAGAATTGCTAAATGGTATAACTTTTTCTGTTCTATATAGGCACTCACAGCGTGTATTACAGCGAATGATTGAGGTATTTACTGAGCGGCTCACCGCCATGAAGTGTTGTGCAAGACAGGTGGCATACTTTTCTACGAAACAAACCAACCCAGTTCTTTTTCTCTGCAGTGTGAAATAGCCTGAAATTGGTTTTCAGCCATGCATTTATCCTTAGGATTGACTTGGCTCTGCATGCATTAAATACTCGTTTATCTGGGGATTTGTAAAGTTTGTAGAAAGTCAATAGACGGTGATGTTTATATTATCTCAGAGGAATATATTTACGTAATTGGAATTACATGGAAGAATGTCAAACCGTGTGGCCGCGTTGATACAGTTGGGTTGAATTTTTCAATGATTTTGCGAACTTTCTCTGCAACTTCGTTAATGGAGAAGAAGGAGGTGGGCAATAATAACTATAAAGTTCTCTGAAAGACGGTGGAGCCCAACGTTTGATTCACACTGAACCCAATTTTTTACGTGCCCTTTTGATGACATTGATGAGTTTGTTTATGCTTAATTACAGTGGATTTGTTCAATTGTACAGGAAAAAGATCGATGGAGTTTTGGTTGTTGGTGAGGTTGAATAATTTAAAATAAGTTTTGTTGAATGTAAGATCTTGACATTATAAAGGATGAAGTTGGAATTGTGTTTTTCATGAACATAATCTAATTATCTTCTATGTTCGGATTACCATTCATTGTTCAGATTTTGCTAACTAAAACTCTATTAAAAAATCTAGTGGGTCAATAGTTGCCTATTTTGTGGAAAAAAAGGTTAGTAATTAGATCAATTATGCAACTTTATTGGTATCAATGCACGATTATTGGGGCATTTGTGTATAAGTATTGGATCGATTGTGTAATTTTTTTTGGTTGTCGAAGCAGATGACTAATGGGGCATGATGACATATGTTTTGAAGACATTTTGAAACGACTTAGCTATAAGTAGTTAAGTTGTCTAAAAAATCATCTAGTAGGCTAATAACCACCCATTTCATGGAAAAATTAGTAATTACATCAATTAAGCAACTTTAGTACACAATTATTGGGACATTTGTATATAAGTAGTCGATCAATTGTACAATTTTTTAGTTGTCAAAACAAATGGGTAATGGGGCAATAAGGAAATATGTTTCAAACAACACTTCAAAGTTATCACTTTTTAATGTTTGCATGCATAATAAGATCCCACATCATTCATCTTTACTACATAGAAGTCAAAACAATAGTTATAAGCAGTTAAGTTGTCTTAAAAATCATCTAGTAGGCTAATAACCACCCATTTCGTGGAAAAAATTAGTAATTACATCAATTAAACAACTTTAGCACACAATTACTGGGACATTTGCATAAAAGTAGTCGATCAATTGTACAATTTTTCTGGTTGTCAAAAAAAATGGGTAATAGGGCAATAAGGAAATCCATTTCAAACGACACTTTGAAATGACCACTTTTTGATCCTTGTACATATAACAGACCCCACAGTATTAATCTTTACTACTCTCAAGCTAGAACAATCGCTATAAACAATTAACTCGCATACAAAGACAACAAAAAACAATCGTTCAATAAACTATTAAGAAACTCAAAATACAAGTAACTATAACAACTACTCAAACTTCTTTAATAGAAATGATTTCAATTAAAAATACATGCTCTAACTAAAAATTCTTTATACATGATATAAAATCTTATAAAAAAAGATCTTTCACGAGGTGAAGTCTTGTTTGACATTGTAAGGTGCAGGATTTTTCATGAATGTCTTGTTGTGCAAGCAAGTCCAAGCGAAAGGTGCGGTTCAAATCAAACATATTATTTGACATATTCAATATAAAAGGATTTGGTCAAACTTTATTGATTTGAAATTTTAATAACATTTGGTTGACATTGTTCTAAGTTTCAGGAAATTTTCATATCTTATTATTGAAAGGCAATTTTCATATCTCAAGTTGAAGATTTGTTTAGAATTTTCTCTAAAAATCATAACAATGCGTGGGATTTCACTTTCGAATGAATCACGTGCTGCCATTTTTAGACTTTTCAAATCTTCCTACATTTTCGTTAAATAAGTAAAAAACCCATTGTTTGTAGGCTCAAGTCAATTGTTTGTTGTAGGTAATATGATGGCTGTTTATATTGAAGTTCAAGTAAATAGTTGGCATATTCATTATAATATAATATGTCGGTATGTAAAACATTTTGGAATAAATATTGTAGTCAATGTTACGATTGTTTATATTGAAGTTCAAGTAAATAGTTGGCACATTTATTATAATATAATATGTCGGTATGTAAAACATTTTGGAATGAACATTGTAGTCAATGTTATGATTGTTTATATTGAAGTTTTACTTAAATAACTGATATATTTATTATAGTTTATTGGTTATGTTAAACATTTTAGAAGAAATGTTGTAGTCAATGTGATGATTGTTTATATTGAAGTTTCACGTATATAGTTGATACATTAAATACATGTTAAACTAATATTTTAGAATAAACGTTCTAGTTGATATGATAGCTGTCTATACTGAGATTTCACGTAAATAGTTGGTACAATGATTACAATATGTTAGTATGTTAAACATTTTGGAATAATACATTCTTTTCAAATATATGTGGTCAAATTTATGTGTTGGTGATATTATTTTGTATCATATGAAATATTTTATTTCTTGTATTGATTTTTTCAAACCATAAACATCTTGAAATGTAAAATAAGCCACTTTTGCATGGTTGAGAAACTATTTGCTCTTTTGACTAAGAGTTAATGCTTGCAAAACTTTTATTCTATCATTCAACTTTATTAGTAGACTAAGACTTATTAAACTTTATTAATAGACTAAGACTTACTTTACATCACTTATTAATTTTTTAGCCTTTCTACTTTGTTGGACAACAAGTTGATGTTCTAGAGACTCTTCTTCATGATTTTATGTTCCTTATTTTATATTCTCAAATTTGTAGGTATAGCAATCACAAGCAAATTGATTGACTGAATTTGTCATTGTTTGTCTTCCTTATATATTTCTATAATGTGTGAAGAAAACAACAAAATAAATAAATATATAATATATATAAATACATGAAAATATTAAATTGTTAATTTATTTTGAGATGTAAATGCAGGATAAAGAGTCACTTCTACAAATATCTAAGGTCCAATTAACATTGAATGCAATAATGTATTAAAAATCTAAATATAAGTAATGAGTTGTGATTAATAAGGTAAATGAGAGGTTGGAAGGTACTTAGCTCTTCGTCAATGTTGTGGATTTGACTTTATAAAGCAATTGTTGATTAGATTTAGAATTCTAATATTTGGTTTTAGTTAAAGATTATTATTATTTTTCTATTGTACTTGTGAAATCAACTTTGTTTTTGGACACAATTACATGTGATTTTAACTTGGGGTAGTGCAATCCTATGCATCCTATTAGGACCAGGTTCTTTGTTCATGTGAACTTTTCAAACCTACACACACATTTGTTTTCAAAATCAGGTGGTACTAAAATGCACTTTGGGAAGTTATTGTAAGAAGGTTGAAATATAAAATTTACTTAACTTTGATTCAAACCCTTTTACACATTTCACAAGATTTGAAGATACTAATAATATATAGATATAAAATGTTTAAATTGTAATGTCCATCAATATTAGTTCAATTTCTAAATACTTTTACCTAATTTAAAATGATTATTAGCTGATATCTTAAAAACTAAATCAAAACATTTGCATACATAAAATAAATTTGAAAAAAAATAACTTAAAGTAAACAAGAAGCATGTTTTAACCCGAAGAACATTTTTATGAGAGTAATTGTGTCTAGAAGATATAATCACACATAGAATTGACGAAACATTTATGAAATAGAAAATGCAATCGTTCAAATCGCATGGATACACAACTATTTTTGACTCATTTTATGTTTCTCAAAATATTCTCTTAGCTTCTCGCGATCATCTTTGCAATTACGAGTGGTATTAACTGGCAATACACGATTTATACTTCCTCACAAATTTTATAATTTTGCATACAATCTTTATTTCAGCAAAATTCCTCCATATCTTTTCTCGTGCCTCTAGTTTCACTACCATCAATATATACTAGCACTTGCACCAGAAGGGGTGCAAGGATTACGCCGATAGAAAAGTATATGTAAGTTAACATGTTAAGGAGACATATTTTTTACTGCTTATAAAATGATTAAAATAATTGATAGATTTTTTTTTATCAGATAGTAATATTGAAGTTGGAAAGGTGGCACTTAAGAAAAGTTGAAAGTGGAGGGTCCAAAACAATGCAAGAGGCATGTATCTAGTCAGGATATTATGGTAGATTTCATGGCATTCAAATACAAAAAAATTATAAACCATGCTCTGTGACAATGAATTGTGCAATTCGAGAGCTAAAAAGGAATGTGGATGTCTCTTAGCGTCTATATTTGTTAACAATGGCTAAAGCTTCTATTAAATCTTGGTTACACTTTGGGAAGGTGCAATATTTTTGGTATTGCTC
>MU223802.1:585052-631238 GCA_018584345.1 Thuja plicata | reverse complement strand
TTTAGAAACATAACTGTCATCATTCTAGAGTAATCATCAACAAAGAGAATAAAGTATCTATCTCCATAATAACTCTTTGTCCTCATGGGTCCACATAAATTAGTATGGACTAATTCTAGAATTGCATTAGATGTATGGGTTTTGCTTTTGAAACTAGACTTTGTCATTTTACCTTTTTGACAGTTTTTACACATGATGTTGTGGGGCTTGGTCATTGTTGGTAAGCCTTTGACATTTCTCTTTTTGCTAATTTTTATCATGTTGTCAAAGTTCACATGACACAGTCTTTTGTTCCATAACCATATGTATTCATTTGTAGCAATCAACCAAGTGGAGTTAGTATCATTTAAATAGAATAAGTTACCTTTTGTCTGCTCACCGGTACCAATCAAATTTCCAGATTTGTCGAAGATCATTGCCTTTTTTTTTTCAAATGCTACTTTGTGACCTGAATTATTCAACTAAGAAACACTCAATAGATTATAATTCAATCCATTTACCCAATAAGCATTCTCACATTTTATCTGGTTATTCAACATTATTGTTCCTCTACCTTCAACTAGACAAGGTGTGTCGTTTCCCATTCTTACTGATCCACCGTTGTAGTATTCAAAAGTCTCAAACTTTTGCTTATCACCGGTCATATGATGAGTGTAGCCACTATCTATGATCCAAACATCATGTTTTCTAATTATATATATGAGAGCAGTTTCTACATACCTTTCTTCATCATCCTTTAGAGCCACAAACACCATCTTGATGTCTTCATCAGATTCGGTGTCAGTATCATCATCCTTGCATTTTTCTAGGTAGTTGACCTTCTTTCCTTTGTCCTTATAGTCTCGGGTCTCTTCTTTCTGATTGTCGGTAGCTTCTGTAATCACCTCTGTCAGACTTCTTCTCAAAGGATCTGTCATTACTTCTATCATCTTTTCTTTTGTTAGTACATCGTGCAGAAAAGTGTCCAATCTCTTTACAATTAAAGGATACAAGTGGTAACTTGCCTTTGTATTTACCTTTGCCTCTCTGCATTCTTCTAGCCATAAGTGCTTCTATTTCATCTAGATCTTCTTCTTCATTTTCACTTTCACTATCTCTTCTAGATGAGTGTCTATGACTTGATTTTCTTATCTTCATAGAAGACTTAAATGCAGACTCTAAGTTTGGTAAGACACTATTGTCAAAGTTATTCATCTCAAATGAAATCAGTCTTCCAATTAAACTATCAAGAGTAACTGTATTGTTTGCTACTTCTCTCATTTCTTGAATGACAGAAACTCTAATAGCATATGCAGGTAATAAGGTTCTTAAGATTTTACTTACCACTGTATCTTCTTCCAATACACCTCCAACTCCTAGGATAGCATTGACTACCTCTTTAATTCTTGTGCTGTACTGAGTGATGTTTTCTCCTTCTTTCATTTTGCGATCATCAAACTTTCCTCTAAGGCTTTTTTCCTTGGATCTCAAAACATTTTTGTCACCACCATGTACAAGCTTCAATTTGTCCCACATCTGCTTTGCAATTTTGCATTCTTTGACATCTTCAAATTCAACATTGGAGAGTGAGGAAGAAAGCTCTATCATCATGCCATTATGTTCATGCTTCTCTCTCATTTTTTCAACTGTTGGTGCTCCTGTGGGCAACACATATTCAGTTTCAAGGAATTGAGTAACATCATTAGCAATACCTAATAAGTGGAGTCTTATCCTGCTTTGCCATGAAGCAAAATTATCTTTGTTCAACTTGGGCACATCTCGTCTATTCATCTTGTGATCTTTGACTTAGGTCTTGAAACCTTCCTTCTAAGCACACAAGCTCTGATACCAATTTTTAGTAATAACTGAGAGGGGGGGGGAAGGGGGTGAATCAATGGCCTCAAAAAATTATCCTTATTCTAACCACCAATCAAATAAATCTCAGATTATTATGTCCCTATAAGATGCATGCCATAAGATACTTATAACGATTATCTATCTGTCAGTTTACCTTGTCTGTCCTTATTCTCCTTGATTACCGATAGGCAGTATAACTATTTATTGAAATACAATAAATATGCAGAGTATACCAATAAATCCAGTGTTAACTATGTTAGATACAAAACAATAAAGAAATGAATCATACACACATAACACATGAATTTTTAACGTGGAAACCCTGTTAAGGGAAAAGACTACTGGGACCGGTACCCCAAATTTTCACTCTTCTAAAGTGAGCCCTGTTAAGAGCCAACCCTATTAAAGGTTACAAACACACTGTTAGGTGTGACCTTGTTAGAGGATTTTACACATATAGGTTGTCACTTAGTATCGGGCATCTAATGCTGCCATCCTTGAATCAACCTCTCTCTTAGACCATCAATAGGCATCAGGCATATCCAATGCTACTTTCATGAATCAACCTTTTTGGCACTCCTTGGGATGTACCTCAATATATAGAAGACTCTTAAGTCCTGCTCTATTGAGAGACTTGATGATTCAATGGTTAAACTAAAACAAAATGACCTGTTTCTAATGCAACTTGAATTACAGATTTTTAGATCTATTTAAGTACATTACCTCTCTGATCAATGTACCAATTCAATTCTTTTGTGCTCCATACTTTCTACTCTGTGATGGTGTGCTCATTGTTCGTCAGTGTCTGCAGAATTCCTTAGCTCTCCTTCAGCTTGATTGATCAGTATTGCATGAAGTTGTTATTCATCAGTTTATTTTTAGCATCATCTTTCTATTCACTCCCCTTAATCCCTTTTCATGTGATATGAAAAATGAATTAAGCTTGTCTCTTATATAGACATGATATTCATTGTTTCTTGATTTTTGATTTTTGATTCTTTATTTTTGGTGTGAAAAAAAATCCAGCCAATTTGATTTAAAGCATAACTCCTGATTTGTCTTGTAGTTATCTTCATGCCAACTGTACAAATTTTCTTTAAATCAATCACTTAACTCTGGTCAAATAAAACAAATAAAACAACCAGTTAAGTCTATCTTTAGCTCTTTCCAGCTAGATATTTTGTCATTTTCTGAACCCTTTGTTCCGTCGGTCAACTCTATAGTTAGTCGTTGGTTACAACTGTCAGTTTCGTCGGTGTGACTCCAGTTAGCTTTGGGATCTCCATCCGTTGGGAAACTCTATTTTCAGCTCATTGGGCATCCTGTGGTTTGCTTCCTCGGGCAACACTGTCTTCTACTCATTGGGTATCACTGTGAGTTTTCTTCTTTGCCTTTACCGATGGTGTGCACTCCGTCGGTTTTATCTGTCACTTAGTGAATACTTGACTTTTATGCATTGCTGAAGGTATAAACTTTGTTCCATTGATTCTCTAAAGTCTTTGGCATTTTATACATGATCGTACAAATGATATTAAGTTGACATCAATGACAATACAAATCATTAACTGATTTAATGCCTTGCATTATCTTCAACTTAACATTACCAAACACTTAATCAATTACATGTCATCAAAAAGTACCAGTTTTAACATTGAAATTGGCAAAGAGGTTTTATATCTAATCTCATTAATAAGTTTGGGTTTGTAATGTGGGCTCCCTTGGCTCAATAATTCTATGGGATGGGTGGAATTAAGTTGACAGAATAACAATTGCTTAGTATCCCAATTGAAAATAAATTGTCAAATTTGATAGGTGTGATTTGAATATTTAAATCTTATAAAATGATTTGATATGTCAAGATATCACGCTTCCCCAAAGTTCCAACCCCAATAATATGGTATGGCTGCCATACTATTGTTATGACTAAATGGTAGATCATTGAAATGAAAAGTGTCCAAGTTCAGAAATTCTATCCTTGTAATAATTTTTCTTAGTGTTTAAATATATTTAAATAAATACCATGTACGGAAGAAAAATCTTTCCGAAATAGTCAATCCTTATCAGAACATCTGAGTACACGAACACAAATTACATGATGGCTTGGAGAGCAACAATAAGTATCCAGGTATTAAACCATTTGCATAGTTTTTTTCCTATTATTAGATTTTCTAGGAAATTTATATAGCCTTTCCATTTTCCCGTCATTCTCCATGTGATCATGAATGATTCGGCTCTCTCTCAATAGTCAAACATCTTAATCTGTGTCGATTATTCCATTCATGAAATCTATGTAGCAAGTAAAAATCTCCATTTGTGTGGATGAAGCTTCAAACGCCACCAAATTTCTGATAATCACTTTTGTGTTTGAATCCAACCTCATTCTAGGCACTTTCCTAGTTAAAGTGAACTATGGTGATGTCTCTGTATATGGGAACAAATTTCACTCCCGCAGAATATAAATCAGCAGCACAAGGAATATCCAGCTCGTCCCGTGTAGGGGGAATCTCCATAGAAGAGCTTGCTTCCTTTTCTTGCTCTAGGGGAATCTCCACATGGGATGCCACACCAAAATTAAATGGCTTCTTAAACAAGTGAAGCACTGGAAGCTTTCCCAGTATGCGGAAGGGCAACTTCATCACAGATTGGACGACCCTCAGTTTCGATGCACTTCCAAAATTCCTGAGCAGAGGTTGTCGTTCGTCACACACTTTTTTGTGCTCTATCACTAAGATACAATGGGCTCCAAGGCCCAATTCCTACAGAGTATCATGTTAAGGTTGCCGATGGTGTAAGGCCTCTGGTTAGGTTGTTTTTGGATGACAATTATATTAATTGTGGGGTTCCTGCACAATTTCTCAAAATCCCTGCTGAGAAAATTAGTGGGAGCTTTGCTGATAATTGTTTTAAAAGCTGCCCATCTAGTGTTATCCTATGCCAGGGGAGCCAAAAGCCTAGTAATGTCTATAGGAGAGCATATGGGAGGAGAGCTCATATCCCATGAGCTTGTTTCAGAATGAAGATTATTATATAAATCTAAGCATTGGGCTCTCTCCAATGGAGACTCTTCATAGAGTTACTGAAAGAAAGGTCCAAATTTGTAGTCTTGAGAATTGAAATTCATGTCATCTATTAAAATATATAGAGTTTGAATTATTACAGGATTCTATTAAGAATTTAAACTATGTGTTATGCTTCTCATTCAATAACCGTGATGTAGAATCTGATTCCCAGGTTGGGATTTAGGGATTATAAGAGACAAGTATAAAGCATTGGATTTTATCTTTTTTCCCTACTGACAATAATACTAACATTTGATTAGAGATGAACATTGTCATTTAATTGACTCTGAAGTTGAACAAAGCACTCTTAATAATAAAATTGATAAGGTTTCAATCTGCATTGAGGGTATATGTACTGTAAAAGTGGTTACAATCTGTATAGAGGCTGTATGTATCTGATATATCATGCCATGGAATATGATAATTTCAGCTTACAAAAGAAATGGATACCCTCATGAGGCATTGCCATTGTTTCGTCAAATGCAATGGGTTTCTAGCCCGATCAGTTCACCTTCACCAGCACACTTCAAGCATGTGCCAAACTAAGAGCTTTGGAATAGGGTTTGGACATCCATTAAAGCGTATTGAAGTCTGTATATTTTCTAGATGATATAGTTGCAAATACCCTGGTACATATGTATGCAAAATGTGGAAGCATATACAAGGCACATGAAATGTTTAACAAAATGCCTCAGAAAAATGTTGTCTCATGGACGACAATGGTAGCAGGATATGCACAGAGTGGTGTTCTTGATGAGGCTTTAAGAATTTTCAAAGAAATGCCTCTCAGAAATGTTGCATCATGGAATGTGATGATTGTAGGATATTCACAGAATGGATTTGTTGAAGAGGCCATTGAAACTTTAAGCAACTGCAATTGGCAGGTGTAACACTAGTCTCCATAACCTTTGCTAGTATTCTATCATCTTGCAGAGAAGTGGGAGCTTTGAAACATGGAATGAACATCCATCAAAGAATATTGGAAAGCGAATTTTCATTTGATGTTGTAGTTACAAATGCATTGATAGATATGCACTAAGGCATATGAACTGTTTGACATAATGCCTGATAAAAATGTGGTCTCATGGAATGTCATGATTGCAGGATATGCACAGAATAGTTTTCTTGTTGAGGATTTTAATATTTCCAAAAGAAAGCCTAAAAAATTGTTGTCTCATGCATTACAATGATAGCAAGATATGCACAAAATGGATTTGTTGAAAAGGCCTTGGAAATTTTTAGCAGATGCAATTGGCAGGTGTAAAGTTAGATTCCACAACCTTTGCCAGCATATTCCAACCTGTGCGAAAATGGGAGCTTTAGAACATGGTATGGATATCCATTGAAGCATAATGGAAAGGGGAATTTTGTTAGATGTTGTGGTTCTGCCAAATGGATCAGAAAGTTTTAACACCCAATTTCCTTATGAAGAATCTGTGTAAGCTTGCTTGTCGAGAAATTGCAAATCGTCCAAAGCCATGAGCAATACCAATGCTTCGCCGTTGTAGTTCAGGTTTTTGAGGTGGAAGCTTCAAATTTGGCACTTGTAGTTGCGTACCTTTTCAACTGCAGAGTCGAATCTGTTACCTTCAAATTTTTTCTAGAATGCCTGAGCATAAGCGAACTTGTATCTCTTGATTTCATATAGCTCAGATCTCCACTGGTGATATGGCTCAATTGAAAGTTCCTTGGGCACATTGAACACACAGACACAAAAATCTTCTCTCACTTGAATAATCCAACGATCGAGATCAATCATTGCTTTTCCTATATTCTTCAATTCCATAGTTTGTGATTGAACAAATTTTGAATCGCACAAATATAGAAACAAATAGGAAATGGAAAGTTTGGACGCAAGTGAAAAAACGTTGAGGAGTTGCAATAAATGAAAGCCATCATGAATCAAATCTAAACAAATCTAGATTGATACGCATTCATGGTACAGATCTCATTGATATTATTTTCCAATGTATTGTATTGCTTGAAACAACAACTTAGCATGAAACAGTGGTATAGTAGCGTCAGACAGGGTTGGGGTGAAACCCCACGTAATATAACCTATCGGATAATTAAATTTACCATGAACACCCATGTTCTTAAATTAAAAAAGAGAGCACAACCAAGAAGTGAGGTTGAGATTAGGTAAAAATTAAAGGGTCGTGTTTACGGCCAGGGCCACCACTTCACAGATAAAAGCATTAGTAGTTTATGGCTTCTGGATTTTGACTGTGTAGAAATTTTTTCCATCAACGTTCAGATCACACTCCATGATCCATCATCAAAATGATAGCTAGAAAAGCGAAATCATGGAGTGTGATCTGAAACGTTGATGGAAAAAAGTGCTACACAGTCAAAATCTAGAAGCCATAAACTACTAATTATGACAGACTGTGAAGATTTCATGCATCTAATACATAAAAACATGTCAATTGTTTGACAATAAGCATGTCAATTGTTTGACAATACGCAAGTCATGTGTAGAGCTATACAACTTCAATTATATATATATATATATATATATATATATATATATATGGATGACTATAACGTCTTTCCTAGTGGGTCATGATCAAGTAGAAATGAAAGATCACAACCCCAAGAGGGTCATAATGGCCTAGCAAGGGAAAAGCATGTCAAATGTTACATGAAAGTTTTAATTCATAAATAACAAGCAATACCCATTATAAAATAGTTAAAAAGTTAAACACATAGGTGAGTATTATAGTTGTGAGATAAGAGATGAACATCGAACTCAGAGTTAAATATTAAATTTTTGATGTAATGGTTAAGTGTTAGGATTAAAAATAAAATATGGATTGTGGGAAAGTCTTTAGTAGAGTTGTCGAAGATGTGGGCCTTTTGTATGAGATTCACATACAAATGCATTAGTGATAATTAATGAAAAATGAAACTGAAGCAAACATATATTTAGATAGTGTAAAATCATGAAGATAATGGACAAAATGCAAGATAAGAACAAACAAAACAACATTTATACGTTCATTATTTATTTGTTGATATTCTTCAATGGATAAATGTAGACTTGTGCTCTTTGCACTTTGTTGCTCAAACACACAACATGAGGGTGCAAATGGATGGATTGATGAAGAAATTAGTAGCATAAACTTAGCATAGAGATGGATGATGGAATGGGGTCGTAAGACTCTAGTTATTAGGATTTTCTAGAGGAAAATGGAGGGTCAAGAATGAAGATTGAACGGAGGGATAGAATTTGATATACATGGATTGAAGTTGTAGCATTGTGACAAGTGTCATGAGGGAGAGGAAGATCCAAGATTAAAGGACGTATTTTGATAATTGGGAAGTAGGATTAAATGAGAAGAAGGCAAGTGACATGTAATATGGAAGGTCAAGCATTCTCACACATGCGTAAGAAAGGTGGCATGTGTGGGAGATATTCTCACACATGTGTGAGCAATAAGGTAAATATGAGTTGAGGTCAAGGGACGAGGTGGAGGATTAACATTCCTACAAGTTAGCATGTTGACACATATGAGTAGGGGGCATAAGTTAGCATGCTCACACATGTGGGAGCATGTAGTGGGTTGGGGTGGAGAGTTAGTGTTCCTCTAAGTTAGCATGTTCACGTATTTGGATAATGTCCCCTTCTTAAGCCAGTCTGGCATGGAGAGACCGTTAGCCTATTCATGATATTTTTGTAGGCTAATGAGTAGGTTTAGGGAATCTTAGAGGTGTTGACAGAAATAATTTCTTGTTTAAATGGGTATAAGAAGCACATAACACCCTTTTCTATTTAGCATTTTCAGACACTTTCTCCTATACTTACTATTTTTAGTAAGTTAATGATGAACACTAACACAGTCAGTTGCTATTGTTAGTAATATCAGTGGAGTTGGTTTTTTATGTTTATCATCATATTTGATATAGTCTCGAGTTATTAAATAATGACAAGTTATTGATTTATAAAGTTAAATTAAAATATTTAACTTTATCATTATTTTAATTTATTTATTTAATGAGGGGACTATAGAGGCCAAATATTAAATCAAAGGTGATTTATTTTAATGGAAAGGCCTTTATTATTTAATACATTGCATTGGAGATTAAAAGTGGAAGTGATTATAATTGAATAAAAGCAAAAAAGCACTCCCAAAATAATACCAATAAAACATTCCCGAAAAATAGAAAAAAACATTTTGAGAAAATAATGAAAAAATTAGTCCCCAAAAAATTGCAGAAAAAAAAAATGATTCTTTTTTGAAAAAGCAACTAAAAAGCTATAAAAGGAGGACTGGAGCTCTCATTTGGGATGGTTGAATATTGTTATTGCTTAAGCTTCTGTTCTTGAAGGAAATATTGCTTCTTCTTGCTGATTTGTGAGGACGAAATCCCTTGCATGTAACATTCCTCACGTTGTTGAGAGATACCATTTGGAGAATAATTTGGTGACTTTGTTCAGAGGTCACATTTGGGCATATTGGAGTTTAAATTTTCAAATTTGAAGAGCTTATATGGTAATAGATTTGAAAAGAACAATCTTGGAAAAGATTGAGGAGGGTTAAACTTATATTTTGTTGGTTGTATTCTCTCCTTGTTGGCGATATCATTTCCAGCCAGCCATATCACTTCTTGAGGGTTGACGTGAGGATTCTAGGATAGCCATTAGGGTTTAAAGATCTGATATTTTCATTCACTAAGATCTTAGTTGATGTTGACACTTTTAGATCCAACCATATCATTTGGACAAGTTTGTTGAAGAACCTAGGGTTTGTGGAACTTGTACTTGCTGGTTATTATTGCTACACTCATTTATTTTCATTACCAATGAATGGGTATGTTTTATTTGTGTTTTTAATCAGATTTATCCATTTGGATATCTTCAATTTTTTCTTTGTATTGTGCATTGAATTTTGGAATGATTTTAGAAGTGAATATTGCAAGCATTTTCCTTTATATTTGGTGTTGTAGTATTGTATTTATTGCAATATAAATCAGTTCTTTCTATTCTTTGTATTAAACATTCTTAAAGTCAAAAGAAACATAAAAATTAGACCAAAAAATGGCTGCATATTATACAATGGTATTAGAGCTTAGAATTCCTTGCTAGCTTGTTGGGGAATTCAAAAATAGTGATTTTCACATTTAAAATGACATCAGATGATAGATTGGAGTTAGCCAAAGTAATTTATGAGATAATTAGCAAACTTAGTTTGGAGTCACAAATAAGGGATAATGTTCTCATCACTTTGATCCAATTAGAAGGTTGTTTGACCATTGTAGAGCAATAACCTCCTAATTTGTTGTAGACTTCTCTTGATCCTACAATGATTTCTTTGAGTCAATGTAGGTGGTTGAGGCAATCCGATGGTGAGACAAGTCTACTGGTTATTACTTGTTTGATGAAGATCATAAGAATCTTAGCAGCTCAAGAACCTTATGAAGATAACACAATGAAGGAGGTACTTCAACTAATTGTTGATAGTTTCAAGATCTTTGGGAGATCAGGAGTCATCATTTCTCTTAAAGGGCCGCCATACTAATTTTTTTTAAAGAATTAGATTGAATAATTGTGCTAGACTTGAGATTGTATGATTTAATACATAGCATGTTTCAATATTTTTTGGTCACAATCAAGAAAGAACACAATAAAGATGTTATTGCAATCATGAAGACTATTATGGTTATGTCAATTAATGAGAGATACTATTTTCTAGCCCCTTATGTATATGTTGTTAGAATTTTCAAGGCATGAACAAGATGTTTCTAAATCTTCTTATGAGTTGGTCAACAAGGTGCTCAAACAACGTGGGCAGAAAACTGAGAAGATAAAAAAATAATTTTCTAAAGAAGAACTAATTTCATAAGGATTAGAGATTGTAGGATCTCCCAAAAAGAGTAAGGATCAAATGAGAAAAGAGCAGATTTGTTTCACATCAGAAGGCTTGGACACTTAATCACATTTGTAAGCTTAATAAGGAAAAACTATTTATCATAGCCAAGTGGTGACAATGACAAAGGTACAAATGTGAATGGTGCCTTGATTCATGAGGAGCAAGCTAAAACAAAAACTTCAAATACACTTGGTACTGGGGTAAAAGCACAATAAACTATCACCCTTTTATAAAGGAAAAGGTTAACATCACCAAAACTATAAAATTTCAAGGGCATAAAAGTCACATTTCTATTGAGAATTTGAAGATGATGTAAAGTGATGAAATGTGTGAAATAGGATGAATTTTATGCCTATATTTTTTTTTTTAATTGAGCAAAATTAATATGTTTTTTGAAAATTTTAGGTCTATTTTTCATTTCCAGAAAAATACTGCAAATCAAGGAGTTTACTTCCCGCCAAATTATTATAAGTAAAACATTGTTTTTCCTCCAATTTCAGAATATGTTTTAGATGACATGTATAGCTAGTGCAGAAAAAAAGAAAGAAGTGTTTTCGATCTATAGTTTGCTCGTTATAAGTATTCAAAGTCGAACTTACCTGAAATCAACAATTTTTTGTCTCCAGCCACTTTTCCCCTATCAAAACTATACCAAAAACCAAATAAATTACTTATTATTGAAGAGGAATCCTCTAGTGTTTTATATGATTTTTAAATTTTTCTGAATTGATTTAGCATTTTTTTTTATATTCTCCGAATCAACGACTTCTCAAAGCTTTATATACCTACTTTGCAAATTTGTTTAACGATTTGTAGTCGAAACAATATAAAATTTATATGTTAAGAATCATCATCCCGAGATCTACAAAAGGGTACTTTTAGTTTTTTGATATTTTCTATTTTGAGCAGAGAATGGAATAAAAGAAGTGCAAACTTTTGGCTTTTTTTATGTTTTTGGAGGTATGGCTGCCAACATGGCATGCCACCTAGGTAGACTCGGCCGAGTCAGACTCAACCCAGTCAGAATTGACCTAGTTAGACTCGACCGAGTTGTACCGGCCCTCACATTGGCTTGCATAGGAGCCTACTAGGCCATGTAGGCGCCATTCAGTGCCGCATGGCGCCTACGTAGACTCGACCGTGTTAGACTCGACCAAGTCTGACTGGGCCGAGTCTAACTGGGCCGAGTCAATCAGGTTAGCTTAAAAGGTGATAGTTTATTGTGATTTTACCCTCTGGGCATGCTGAAAGAAAAAAAGACAAGGGTTTCCAATCAACTAAGGTTAACATTATGGATGAAGAACTATTTTCTATAGAAGAGGGGTATTCAAAACTCTTTGTTGGTGACCTGCAGATCATTATTGATAAAACACATACAAGAAAAAACTTCTTTGATAAATCTATGCGCGATCATAATGCTATCCCATTATTTATACATGAAGAGTGCATGAAATCATCTCGAGAGACAACTAAGTGTGACGGTAATAATATTCCTATAGTCGAGAAATTGAAAAATATAATGCGTGACAACCCATGTCCCCAAGATGAATCTGAACAAAGGCCTTTAGCCTTGAAAGATTTGAAGGACAAATGATTGCTCACAAAGGAGAAGATGGTGAAAGTATTAACAAAGGTCAATTATTCTCATAAATACATAGAAGATCTTATTTGGAGAACCCTAATTAAGAAGAGGCAAAATGAAATTTTAAGTTGAGTCACTATAACTCAATTGCACACAATCAAAGAAGCATTTGCTAAGACAAAATCAACTTAATTGTAACTATCAGTAGATATGGATGTTGCTATCAAACTTATTAAAGAAAGGGAAAATAAGGTTGATGATCTCTATTATTAGCTAAGTATGACTCATTTCTCTTTATACAAAGCAGAAAATCAAATATTAGTTATATCTACAACCAAGGAACAAGGAGCTCGTACAAGCGCGATGAAGATCAAACAAATAGTTGAAGGGATTGATGATTTCCTTGGGGATGAAATGGGGTATAATTATTCCAACATTTTATATACTAAGAATATTCGATATTTTGATAGGGATGGAGAGCTACATCATGAATCTAAAATCTTAAGATTGGAGGATTAATCTTCACATTATGATGCGGCTTGCATCCATGGGATTGCTAGTATATTAGGTTATGCAAATAGATTTAAGTTGGCTACACTTAATAGATCAACAATTCAATAGATGAGAAACTTGAAGAAGAGACACATGAGTTTTACAAAGTCATCAATGAAAGGTATGAGACAAATGTTATTTTTAAGGCTGTGATCACCAAACCATCAGGTCCATATAACTTCATTCATTATGAATCACGTTGATCCCTTAGAGGCTCACGCCTAAATAAGGGTAGTCAGGAAGCTTTGGAGGAGTGGGATAGATGCACCCTATAAAGTAACCTTTGGGATTTTAGACGCTGACTCTTCATATTGGGGTTTGAAGGAAAGGGAAGAAGAAAGCCTTTTGCAAGAAAACTAAGCTAAGGGAAGGTAATTCTCCATAAAAAATTCTTTAAAGACATAGTTAGGAATGTGTGGGATGAAACTCATAGAAATATGATCCTTTCTAGTCAGAGATTCACATCTTCATCTAGCAAACATGATGTACCACATACCCATCATTACTACTTGGGAGAACAAAACACATAAAGTCCACATGACATAGCGTGTAACATTCAGATCCCACCCTTGGGAAGCACCTATAGGGGTATGAATAAAGACTCAAATCCATCAAAAGGATGTGTAATTTCTTACACCCATAAACACGATACAAGAACAATATTTATGAATAGAGGAAAAAAACAAGAGATACCAAGAATGGGATCTTATTTCTAGACAAACATAGTTCCTATAAGGGTCAAGTGAAAGAACAAAAACCCCCAAAACAAATTTTCCCGAGGAGCAGGCGATAAATAGTATATTCATCCTATGTTCTAGATGCATTGTGAGGATAAATAAATATTCATGATCACAAATACAAATAATTAAACATTAAATAGTTGTGCCAAAATAATCAAATTGGATCAAATGTGAAAGAAACTTGAATAGGAAACCCTGATTAACAAAAAGAGAAAGGATACAAGGACACAATCCTTATATTTCATTAAAAGAAAAAATGCCAAGACTGGGAAGTAAGTTCCAAAATATTGACACTACAATATACATCTTGGGTCCAAAAAACCATTTAGTCCCTTTTAACATAAATCAAAACTTCTATGGATTTACAAATATTTCTTCACAGGTCAAACAAAAGTTCAATTCCTAACTATTTTTACAATGTAGGCCGCCTCCTTTTATAGAAACAACCTCTGACCCCTTTCAATCAAAATGAATGATTATTTTTCTTTTACAATCCATTGACCTGCCAAATAATCAGGCATGATTTTATTTTTATCCTGTGACATGGGGAAAATGTATTCTTTCTAATGGTCACAAGAAGCATGCTTTCCAAGTATAGATGAAAAGGCCATCATTCTGGGCAGTTACAATGAAGGATCATGATTGCGTTGGTGACATGCTGATTACTTCGACACCTGTCTAAAAGGCCATTGGTCACGGATGCCTGTGACATGACATATTCCTTGAATATTCTATTGGCACCCCCTTAGACTATGTGAGCAGTTGCAGGCATCCCAACTTAGACTATAATGAGAGGTTTCAAGTGGGGATACTAGGCATCCCAACTGCTCAATGTGTTTCAGGTCTACGATGGTTATAATTTGAAATGGGGTGTGTTCTTTGAAAGGGGCCTCAGGCATGTGATGATTCCATTAATTTGTGATGAAGGTAATTGGGGCCAATCAACGTAGATGGAATCTATAAATTTTGGCAAATTTTAGGGGATCTCGGCTTGCCGAGAAAGAACTTAGATCTCTGGTTGCATAGAAGATGCTGCAACCTTTGGGAGTTGACGTATTGGTAGCTCACTTCAGGTATCTCATATCAGGTATCAATGGTGAGTTTTAAGATTTGATGGAGATGGATCATCCCTGGTTATGTGATCGTGTCAGGGCGTTCCCTACAACAAACTTAGAAACATCAGCAGTTTCTTAAATAAAATGGAACAAATTTAATCACTTTTACAATGTAGGAAATAAAAATAAACTCAGATATAGGGGGTGATGAGGATCCTACAAAGGAATAATAGAGTGAAGCACCAAAGATGATTAGGAAAAAAATACTATCTATGTTAGATATCAGACAAATAATATGGCATGCCATATAAAATAGAAAGTGAGAAGTACTATGGATAAAAAAGAACAAGTAAATTACTCTATTCCGATACCTTGTAACATAACCTTATGATTAATAACTAGCAATTCAGAAACTGTGGTAATCAAAAGATGAGTTAATAACATCGGAAATAAAAATGAAGTTATCTACAGATTCTTGTATGTGCAATGAGTCCATCCTTCCCTTTAACAAGGAGACCAAATAGTTTCCTTTTTCTTTATAAGCTATGTATGTGGGATTTTTTCACAATCAAATCATATAGAGCCTTGTTTCTAGTCAAACATTCATAGCCTCAATAAGGATATCGCTTTGACATTCACTAATATAACTCTACTACTAGTCATGCATCCATAGCCCAGATAGAGTTGTTCACATAGCCTGGAATTGCATAATTTTCACATTTAGATACTTTTATTTCTTTTTTCTCTTTTCCTTTGGCCTTTCAAATTCTCAAATTTTACTATGAAATCATTTCCTTAGGTTGGATGCCAAAGTGGTAGTAGAATAGCCCTTGATTTTTCACTTAACAAGCCATTAGAAATACATCTTGTCAACTTGTTCTAGGTAATTAATGTGAATTAATGATATGATCTTACTGGGTAATATCATTTATCATGAAATGATAATTATTAATTCCACTTGTCTCGAAAATAGATCCATTACATTGTGGATATCAAAATAGTATTGCATTCTAAGTTAGACATAAATGCATTTACTTATCTTTGAAAACTGAGGAGTATAAAACCTCCTCCAATTACACTATCAAGAGCTAAAAAGAGTGCATTGATCAAGAAAAGAGAAAATGGAATCTTTGGAAAACAATCTTAGTACCTCACGACTTCTTAAAATGGAAACCTCCTCCAAGGAGAGTAAAAGCTTGCACATGTGAAAAGGCCTCCTCTTCTATAAGAAGGGACATCATTGTGATAAGTTGACACATGGTTATAGTAATTATTGCAAGTATTAGGCATAGGTCATGAGTATTGTTAGTTAGGGAAGCATGGATATGCTTGTTAGATACCACCACCAGGCCCTAAATTTATTTTTTAGGTCACAATACTGATAGCAGATTGGTACATTTGATTGTCAGTGATGATGAGCTAGTTCTCGTTGTAGTGAAATGAGTATTGGGTGAGGATTTTTTGCATAACGAAGACTGCTATAGGGTAAACACTAAAATTTCCTCTAGGTTTGTTGGTTCCTTTTTGGACTTCGATGATCCTAGGGAGATTATTGAATTTCTTGCTATTGGGATATTTGGAAGGGATTATTTAAAGGGTTTGGAAGATGTCTTAGGAGCTACACATTATGGATTCGGGTTTCCATTAGCAATGGACTTAAGGGATTTCCTTGAGAGGAGAACTGAGGTGCCATGGGTGCTATTTTTTTTGTAGTTTCTACACAAGAACACTCGCTGTGCATCGGTGCTATGCGCAACATGGGGCCAATTTTTTGAAGAAAATTTCCATCCCAGATGAGGGAATTGATATGGAGTGTCTGGAAGAGTTTAAACTACAGGTTATCTTTGAGAAGGTGTGAGATTATGCAAAAAATTAGTTGCAAGATGAGGAGGCCTCTGGCTCAGAATATGAGTCAGGAGAGGATGGAGGTAGTGAGGACGACTCTGTAGGGGAAGGTCCTAGTTCTAGCAACGTATGATCTATATTGTAAATAAAAGTAAAATATGTCCTTTTGATTTTTTTCTATGACAAGAGTGAGAATGATGAAAACACAAAAGATGATCATATTTGTACTTGTAAATAGATACTTGTTAATAAAGTAGATATACATGTTTTGCTTGTTTCATTTATGTGCAAATCTATTTTCCTTTCATCATCCTCTTTCTTTTACCATGTGTTGCTTTAAATAAAATTTACAATACTTTTAATATGTGAAAAGTGTTAATACATCATAGCAAGGAAACTTGCTATCACATACATAATCAGTAGTGATTTAGGAGATACATATTCTCATAAATACACATGTGAAACATAACTTAACCCAAGCACTGACAGGTGTGTAATGACCACCTCTATATGTTAGCCTTGAAAACAAAAGAAACCATGCAAAATATACTTAGGAAAAATGACTGTAAATGGGGCCACTTGACATGTAGCACATGCACTATGGTGCTTTTGGAAATTAAAAACCTACCTATCTACACTAACTGAAGACAAAAAATAAATTATAAAGACCCATTCACAGGAATCTGGAAATCACTACCACTGTGACCTAGATTTTTACATTTAAATAATATTTCGACAAAACCAAGGAAACATTTGAGGAACATTTCTATTTTTTTGTGACACATCAGGGAAAACTACTCAAATTTACATGTTAGTACAATCCTCTGAAGTCACATATGGTGATGTGTTGGCCTTGAAAGATTTCTCCTCATACTCTGACATGAACAGACTGGTGAGTTGTGAATTCTGAGATATACCTGATTGGACATCCCTAAGTGTGTTTGGGATGAGTTATTATAGGGATAATGCTCCCTTTCTTCTCAACACTGGCTATTGCTGGCTCTATGGATTTGAGCTACTGAGAAGTCTCCTCCAAGGTATTCAAAGAATTATTTTTGAGTGATGAGAAAAAAAGTTTGAGGTCATCCCAAAAAAGCACGTCCTAATCCTTTTCCTATTCTTGTCTTGAATCCGTGAGAATGTTTTTTATCTCTTCACCTTTATCCTTGATTTGATTGTCAAGAAGCATCTCATGGGGAAGTGTTATTTATGCTTGAAGCTAAAAAAAATTCTCACATTTGAAAATGGAAAATCTCTTCTTAATCTCCCACGAATTAGGGGATCATTGAAAGAAAAGAGCTTAGATCCTTGACTTTGAATTGTTCCAAAGGGGCACCCCTTTCTTCATTGAAAGAGCTTGAATACATGTATTGAATGACTTGCAGACTCCAATCCCTTCAGAGATATGTGCATCCTTATAACATAATGGGGTTTTATTTTTCCCATTCTGTTTCTCTGTGCGTAGAATAACAGATCCTCCCTTGAATAAGGAGAGAGTATCTGGCATTAGATCCTAGAAGGAGAAAGCATAAAATGCCTCTAGTTTGAGTACATCTCTCTCTTGCCGCAAATCCTCTAAGATGTATGCATGAGTATCTTAGACCTAAAGAATCACCCTTTGAGCCAACCAAAAATATTTGGGGCATGTAGAGGAATAATGGAAATATTTCTCTTTCTTTCCACCTCAATCATCTTCATTTTGCACTGGAAATTGCACAATATATCTCAAAGATATGGAGCTCCATACTCTTGAAAAGGCTAAGAAGTAGCTCAATAAGGGGAAAAGTGGTAATTTTGATCTATAGATGATTAGATCTAGCAGGTAGGTCACTAGGTGCACTTGAAGGCTTCATGCAAGCCAATAAAATGAAAGTGTGCGCTAACTTTGGCTACAATGTTAAACTCTTTTTCTCTTTTTCTCTAGGCATGCAAATAACTTGTTATGAATAAGAGAAACTGAAAACATAGAAGAAGTATTCTAAAAGCCAGAGGCAAAAATGTATATACAATAATGAATAATTGTAAGAGATCAATCCTTATAAAAAAGGATATTGAAACCCTAAAAGGTAAAACCCTAAGATGAAAGAATTAATAATTAATAAGAATTAATTATTTATGAGCCTAAGCTTAGCTTAAGTGAAAATAAAGTAATAGATGACTTAATTAATAAATCAATATGATTTAATTAACTAAGAAAAGAACCTATAAACTCCAACAACCCCCCTTAAGATGAACTTAAGGAGAAGCTAAAAAATTAGGACTAAATGCAAAAAAGCAGAAAATGGGTCCTGACAACAAGGCCTGTGAGGTACCCAAGTACAAGGAAAACTCTATGAAATGGATAAAAATTAATGGGAAAAAACTCCTCTCCAAAAATAGATAGAAAAAAGAGTACAAATGAAATGTCTTAAGAGAATCTCAAAACCATAAGTACAACCAACCCCCCATGAGAGAGGATAAATACTGCAAAGCCCCTAGAATGATAGAAATCCTATGTCGATGATCAGATACATATGGATCCAATGCGGAAGAAACAAAGGCAATGGGAAAAGAAGAGGAAACCCCTGAATGTGAGGTGAAACTAGAAGGCCTAGCTGATGCTTAAAAGAGAACACATGCAAATACTATAATGGAATATCCAATGAAGGTGGGATAACAGATGTGTAGAATCTATCATCTAAGAGGAGATGAGGTCAAAAGAGACTGAAAAGGCACACAAACTTAGTTTTCAAGACAAGATCCCTCAAAAGATGAACATGAAATGAAGCTCATATACCAAGTTAGAATTCATAAATTGTGAATTCTCACAAAACCCAGTGAATACCTACATGCAAATAACCTGTCACAAATAAGAGAAACTGAAAATACAGAAGAAGTGCTCTAAAATCCAGAGGCAAAAATGTATATGCAATAATGAATAATTACAAGAGATCAATCCTTATAAAAAAGGAGATCAAAACCCTAAAAGGTAAAACCCTAAGATGAAAGAATTAATAATTAATAAGAATTAATTATTAATAAGCCTAAGTTTAGCTTAAGTGAAAATAAAGTAATAGGCAGCTTAATTAATAAATCAATATGATTTAATTAATTAAGAAAAGAACCTATATACTCTAACATATAGTTGATACCTAAGAGGCTCACACTTAAATAAGGGTAGTCAGGGAGCTTTACAAAAGTGGGACAAGATGTGCCATGTAAAGCAACCTCTGAGCTTTTAGAAGCTGGCTCTTCATGTTGGGGTTTGAAGGAAAGGGAAGAAGAAAGAATTTCACAAGCAAATTAAGATAAGGGTAGGGAATTCACCATAACAAAGATTTTAAAGACATATTTAGGAATGTGTGGGATGACATTCATATAAATCTGACCCTTTCCAGTCAGCGATTCACATTTTCATCTAGAAGACACTATGTACCACAAACCCTTCATTGCTAGTTGGGAGAATAAAACACATTAAGTCCACAAGACAAAGAGTGTATCATTCAGATCCCACCCTTGGGAAACACCTACACGGGCTCAAATAAAGACTCAAATCCCTCAAGGGATGTGTAATTCCTTACACCCATAGACATGATACAAGAAGAATATTTCAGAATTGACGAAAAAAGAGATACCAAGAATGGACTCTTGCTTCTAGACAAAAATAGTTCCTGTAAGGGTCAAGTGAGAGAAAAACCCCTAATTTTTTTCCTTAGGAGAAGGCTATAAATAGTACAATTAATCCTCTATTCTAGATGCATTGTGAGGAGAAAGAAACATTCATGATCACAAATATAACTAATTAAACATCAAATAATTGCACTGACATAAGTAAATTGGATCAAACATGAAAGAAATTAGTATAGGACACTTTGATTAATAAAAATAGAAAGGCTATAAGGGTATAGTCCCTGTATTTCATTAAGAGTAAACATGCAAGGCTGGGAAGTAAGTTCAAGAATACTGACACTACAACATACATCTCGGGTTCAAAATTCATGGAGTCCCTTTTAACAAAAATTAAAAATTCTATGAATTTACAAATATTTCCTAGTAGGTTGAACAAAAGCTCGATGTACAAATCTTTTTACATTACAAGACTCCTCCTTTTATAGGAAGAACCTCTGGCCCCTTTCGATCAAAATGAATGATTATTTTACTGTTACAATCCATCAGCATGCCAAAACAATAGTCATGATTTTATTGTTATCCCATGACATGGGGAAAATGTATACTTTCTATTGGTTGTGAGCAACATGCTTGCCAGGTGTAGACAAAAAGGCCATCATTGTGGGTGGTTACGGTGTAGGATCATGATTGTATTGGTGATAGGCTGATTACTTCAACACATGTTTGAAAGGCCATTGGTTGTGGATGCCCCATGATATGATATATTCCTTGCATAAATTCTATTGGTGGCCCCCTTAGATTGTGAGACTGGTTGCAGGACATGTGTCACGTCTATGGGTATTGGGAATGGGAGGCTTATTAAATTAGGGGTGCTAGGCATCCCACCTGATCGACACGTGTTCAGTTTGTGGGGGGTTGAACTTTGAAATGGGGAAGATTCTTTGAAAAGGCCCACAGACATGTGATACTACTGCTATTTGGAAATGACGGTAATTGGGGCTGATCAACATAGATGAAATCTACAAGTTGATATATATATATATATTGTATATAGATAATTATGGTATGAAGTATAATTTAAATCAAGATTTATATATATATATATATATATATTGTATACAGATAATTATGGTATGAAGTATAATTTAAATCAAGATTACATGGCTAAGCACGAGGTTGTACTTATGGATCCAACCTCTGCACTAGGTGTTATTTTTCTCAACGAGTTAATCTTTCCTGGCCATTTGAAGATTATGAATTTTAAGGAGCACATAATACATAATGCTTTTGATAGCTTGGATATAACAAGAAATTTGAATGAGCATTGGAGTCATCTTGTTGAAGGGTTCATGGAAACTATCAAATTGTCTCTAAGTATGAAACTTCATAATAAAAATATGTGCTTTGACATTTTCATCACTCCTTTGAGGTGGTTATCAACTAAAACATACATGATTTCCAAATCAAAACCCGTTGTTCTTTATTCATTGCCAACTAATGTTTAGAAATTTTATATTCCCAATTTGCTAATTTGACATAATTTCATCAGTACATAGTAGATTGTAGAAATTTTGGACTCGGTTTTTTTGGTTATAGGCTCACTTATCAACCTTTGATGGCTTCCCCATGATGTTGATTATGAAATTTTCACCTGAATTGATGTTAGCATATGATTGCATTTTTTTTAGTATTTTGGATTGTCACTCAAACTCCTAGAGTGTGATAGTTGATGTTGATGATTTGATGTGTGATGCCTATCCTTCCACTTTGAGGATTTATGATAATCTAGTTGATGAATGTGGTAGTGAGGAATATATAGCTAAGTTGTCTTTTTGGTCATCCAAGATTGTTTTACTTTTTGCAGTAGACTATCAAGGATTGGATCTTCTTTGGTTTACTTCTAATTCTAGTTTACAAAGTGTTAGAGTGAATATCATTGATTTTAATTTTTCAAGTATCATTGAATGCACTCTTGTTCGATGTTACATAGAAATCAGAGTAGTGCAGTGACACCATGGCAGAGTTACTCTTTGTGAGGGTACTAATGTACTAAGTTATTCTCAATGGTTATTGATGACTAATGATGGTGAAAGAAACAATCCATGGGAGGTTATGGACTCTAAAATCGATATTGTTTCTGATGTTACCTCTTAATTTTAGAATCCATATAAGTCCATTTGAGTTACTATGAGATGACTAGAGGGGGATTATGAATAGAAATTGGTCTCCTATTGAGTTGGTGACTATTGGGAAGATAACTATAGCTAGGGGCATAAATGGAATTTTATTCTAAGTTTATTCAAATATGTAGTGATTGTATTCCTTTGAAAATGTTGCAACTAGAGAATCTAGGTTTGTACAACTACAAATTTAAATGATTTCAGTTCCATCGAATCATTGTCAAAGATAGTTTTGGACTTCTGATGGAGAGATTGATTGGATGGGCTAATCATTCTAGGTGTTGGTTGGATGTTTGGGCACCAAATCAATGTTACTACTTATATTCAACTTGCAAATATATTTGGAACAACAAATCTGATTTTAGTAGAGCTTATTTTGAAGGAGTACAAGGTTTTGGGAATGAGAGATGTTATGATGATTTTCTTGAGCTTCCTCCTTTGGTGCCTCAAATTTATATTTTGGAAGGGAAATTCTTTGCGGAGATGATAAAATTTTAGCAGTTTTGGATTTCCCTTATTTCTAGTAAGATCCAAGAGGTCTCTTGTATAGGTGCTCAACATGTTAGTTCTTGGAGTAAATGATGCAACATATCTTCGAGGTTAAATTGGAACCATTGGATCATCTACAATTTTAGTTTTGTCAACATACTGATCTTGGGGCTAAGTTCAAATTGCTTGAGAACAAAAAACCTTAGGCAGGGAAAACTGTAATGTCCCTTTCTTAAGCCAATTCAACATATATAGACAGTTAGTCTATTCATGATATTTTCGTAGGCTAATGAGTAGGTTTAGAGAATCCTGGAGGCACTGACATAATTAGTATCTTTTTAAACGGGTATACAAAACATAACACCCTTTTTGAGCCTTTTTAAACACTTTATCCTATACTTCCTACTTTTAGTAAGTCTATGATAAGCGCTAACTTATTCAGTTGCTATTTTTAGTAATTCCAATGGAGTTGGTTTTTTAATGTTTACCATGAGATTTGATATAGTCTAGAGTTATTAAATAATGACAAGTTATTGATTTATAAAATTAAATTAAAATATTTAACTCTATCATTATTTTAATTAATTTATTTTAGTGAAGGGACTATGGAGGCCAAATATTAAATCAAAGGTGATTTATTTTAATGGATGGACCTTTATTATTTAATTCTACATTGGGAGATTAAAAAAGGGAAGTGATTCTTATTGAATAAAAGTATTAAAAAAACACTCTTGAAAGAAAATAAAAAATAACATTCCCAAAGAAAGTAGAGGAAATGTAGTCCCCCAAAAATAGAAAAAAGAAGTCTAAAAAAAATAACAAAAAATAAGTCTCAAAGAATAGCAAAAAACAATTCTTGAAATAAAAGCAAAAAAAACAATTCTAGGAAAATAAAAGAAAAAGCAGTCCTGAAAATTATAGAAAAAAATAAAAAAGTTCTTTTTCGAAGAAGCAACTAAAAGGCTATACAAGGAGAATTGAAGCTTTCATTTGGGAGGGTTTTATAATTTTTTTCTTAAGCTTATGTTCTTCAAGGAGATTGTGCTTCTTCTTGCTAGTTTGTGAGGACAAAATCTCTTACAGGCAATATTCTCCATGTTGTTGAAAGATACAATTTGGTGACTTTATTTTGAGGTCACATTTGGGCATATTGGAGTTTAAATTTTCAGATTTGCAAAGATTATTGGGTATTAGATTTGTAGAGAACAATTTTGAAGAAGATTGAGGAGAGTTAAAATTCTATTTTTCTAGTTGTATTCTCTCCTTGCTGGCAATATCATTTCCAGCCAACCATATCACTTCTTGAGGGTCACTACGAGGATTCTAGAGAACCCATTGGTGTTTAAGGAGATAATATTTACATCCACTAAATATGATTCATGAGCATCTTGAGATCATAGCGATCTTGCATCTACCAAAAGACATTTTCTTTTGTTTTTAGTCAGTTTTGCTTTCAGTCTTGTGTTTCTGTTGGTGATAGATCTGTACTTATTATTTTTGGTTGTGGTCGTGGCAGAGTATTCATGGCTTTGTGATGAATAATTTCCTATGATCGCACCTCACTTGTTTTCATCACATGGGAGTTATTGCAGTTTCTTTGCGGGACTATTCTATTCTTCATGTTACCGATTAGTGGTTAGCTTTTTGATCATTTTCCCAAACAACCGGTTGATTTTTTTGAGCGCGATCATTCCATCTCACTTATACATTTAAGGCCGACCTTATTGTATGATCACATATTTTATTATTTTCACTGGAGGTTGATATAGTTGTTTTGGGTCTTGGCCTAATTGTTGTAACACATTTTATTATTCTTGGAAAATGTGATCTTTTTGAGGCCAATCGATGTTGCGATTGGCTATATTAGCTCATGGACTTATTATTAAGGGATAGGTGATTTAATAAGATTATCTAGAACATCTTGGCTAGGGTTTGTAATGATTTTATGATCATAATCAGACATGTATGTTTGGCATGTGAGATTGCATGTTGCAGATCAATTGTAATTGATCACCGATCATAATTGAAGGATGATTTCTCACTTTCTCATTGTTGGATTATTTTTATTGTTGTTTCCATGGTTTTATAATTATTTCAAGGATTAGAATGATTGTTTGAGATTTATCCATCCTTGACTGCATCAAGTGGTATCAGAGCAAGGTTTTGTATCCTTAGGGTTTGCTTGTGATGTAGAGCTTATGGTTCCAACAATGTCCTAAATGACTGAATTCCTTAACTCTCTAAGAAGGTAAATTACCATAGGCTCCACACCTTTTAAATAAACTTCCTTACTTCACTACTGCATCCACAATAACTATTTCAAGTTTCTAATTGGGTTGATTTGGACAATCATCCCCATTGACCCTAATTGGGTACACCAACTTTTGGTAAAACACAAGAGGATATATAAGTTTGTGGAATGGGGTTGGATCAAATTTCCAAGGCCTTATTTAGGACCAACATGACCAAAATCCAACAATGGATTTCAATCTAGACTTCTAGTTATGGCACTTCCTTCTTTAGGCACTTAATTCCCTTGTAGCCCTATGTAGACATGTTTTGGACCACAAATTATTGACTTCCCAAAAGACAAAGGAAAAAAAGGGAATTTACAAAAACTCTTTATAAATATAAAACTCCACCCTAACTTAGGGCTTGTGACTCAAACATTAAATGCCTAAAAACTTGTTGTCTCGACAGACCTAATTACCCCAATCAGGACAATTTAAAAAAGGAAGTACCCATAGAATGGAGTGCAGAGACTAACCATTGAATGAGGGATGGTCTCCATTTTTATAATTCTTCAAGTCTTCAATCTAATTTCTTTATTCAACCCCAGCATGCCTCTGTCATCAAATGCTCATTCTGTTCACTAGTTGCCACATTGAGATGTCAACCAAAATTTAGTTAAAGCTCTTGGCTTCAACCACCAACCTGAAAAATAAATTAGGATTAATAAAACACATATATATTACCCTCATTTCACCAACTCTCAGATTTTTCAAACGGTGGAATGAGGATAAAAATACATTTAGTTAGAGAAACCCTAGGTAACTAGGGGTTTCAAGCAGTTTACACCAAATTGACAAGAAATTTCATTATACAATGGACCAAGGGCTCAAAATAGATGCAAATGGAATTTAGCTCACTCAAATTCAATAATTAATTTGTATCCCACTTTTTTGAATCCATACAGGGTCGTGCAGAACCAAAAAAATGCACTATTTGCAGGAAAATAGTCCAGTTTTATTGACAGTTTCAAAAATTACATCATCGTCTCCTCCACCCAGTTGTAAGAGCTATTTGAGGATTTCCTCCAATGGTTAAAAATTTATTTTACATAATGATGAATTGGGAGAAATATTTACATCCAACTTTCAAAAAGTTGTCAACATAGCAACTTTTTATGCAAATGTTGCATTTTTGCATTTCTTGCTCAAAGTGAACAATTGTTGTTTTCTCACTTCATAAAGGGTCAAAATGGACCAAAAAACCTAAGGAACACATAAAAAAAACAACAACATAAATTGAATATTTGAGGATCCTTTGACCATAGTTGACCAAGTGGTTCATAGAGACCAAATCTTGGTACTAGGTCTTACAAGTGGATCATTATTGAAAATGAGAAGTCCTAGTTGTCTAAGACATGTAGAATATGCCTTCAAGGTGTTGGGGCTCCTGTACCATACTCCCCTGGTGAAAGAGAACTCAATTTCCCACTTGAGGTGAGTTGGGTGACAGTGAAACCATGCTTGATAATATCTTGTTCAGTCATCCATGTGGCATCAATGTCTGGAAGTCCTTTCCATTTGACTAAGTACTGCAAGAAGGTGTTCTTTCTGGTCTTTTTAAGGACTTTGGATTGAAGGATATTGTCTAAGAGGAGAGGTTGACTGGGAGGTAGATCATGAATCTATTCACCTTGTGTTTCATCTCCATATATTTTTCCACCTGCAATACCTGCATTCTCTTTAAAAATGGTTAAGTCAGCAACATTAAAAATAGGAGAAATAAAGAGTGTGGGTAACAAAATAATTTCATAAGTACTCTGTCCAAATTTATGAAGAATTGTGCAGGGTCCAATCTTCTTCATGTGAATCTTGGTATGAGGTCCTTTATGGAGTATTTCTTTCCTCAGGTAAGCCCACACTTTGTGACCTATTTGAAAGTGTACTTCTCTTCTCCTTTTATCTGCTTGTTCTTTATACTTTTGCACTGTTTGTTCCAAGTTATCTTTTACTTATTCTTGTATCTATTTTATCATCACTGCAAGCTCTTCCCCTTGAGAAATAATATGGAAATCATTTGGGAGATTTCCGAGCTCCATTGGTCCCCTTGGATGTAGACCATAAACTATTTGGAAAGGTGTTCTACCTGTGGATCTATTGACAAAGTCATTGAAAGTATATTCTGCCTATGGTAGAAGGAGATCCCAATTTTCTACATATTGTTTTGTGAGGCATCTAAGAATATTTACCAGGGATCTATTGACCACCTCTTTTTGACCATCAATTTGTGGATGGTAGGTAGAACTGAATTGCAAATTTGTACCCAATTTCTTTTGCAATGTCCTTCAAAAATGACCCTAAAATTTTGCATCTCTGTCTGAGACAATAGACTGTGGTAAACCATGAATTCTGACAATTTATTTGAAAAGAGAAATATGTGATTCATCATATGTTCTTTTACATGGAATAAAGTGCGCCATTTCACTAAAGCGATCAACCACTACAAATGTTGTCAAATCCCTATTTAGTCCTTGGTAATCCATGACAAAATCCATTGAAATTACTTCCCATGGTTTTGATGGTATATGTAATGGTTGGTAAAGTCCTTGGTTTGTTGAAACACCTTTGGCTTGTTGGAAAATGACACAAGTTTGAACAAAAATTTTGATATCATTCTGCATCTTGGGCCAATGATAGTGTCTTCTGATTGCCTCCAATGTGTTGTCTAAGCCAAAGTGACCACTCATTCTTCCATAATGCTTTTCTTGGATGATTTTTTACCTCATGGAACACCTAGGAATTCATAGTTGGTTCCCTTTTAAGAGTAGGCCATATTGTATCAAAAAGTTAGAGAAATCAGTGTGGTATTTGTCCACAAGTTTGGTACATACTTCATAGGCATCACCAAAATTTGGATCATCAATGTAGAGATCTTTTAGAGAACTTATCTCAATGCTTTTGACTTGTATCTCTTGGACTAGGACAATTATTCTACTTAATGCATCATCAAATTTATTGGCTATACCCTTCCTATGTTTGATTGAAAATGAGTAAGCTTGGAGTTTTTCCATCTACTTAATGTGTTTGACACTTAACTTGTCTTGGGTGTTCAGATAACTTAGTGCATGATTGTCTGTAAAAACAAGAAACTCTTTGGGTAACAGGTATTGACTCCATTTCTTGAGAGCTTGAACCATGGCATATAATTCTAAGTCATAAGTGGAGTATCTCTTCTTGGCATCATTGAGTTTTTCTGAGAAGAATGCTACTGGTTTTCCATCCTGGCTTAAGACTGCTCCTATAGCCAAGTTACTTGCATCCGTCTCTACTGTAAACACTTTATGAAAATCAGGGAGTGTGAGGATAGGATATTGTGCTACTCTTGATTTCAAGTATTCAAATGCATTTTTAGCCTCCTTAGTCCAAACAAATTTTATTTTCTTTCCACCCTTAATTGTGTCAAGCATAGGTGCACATACATGACTGGAATTCTTAATGAATTTCCTATAAAAAGTAGCTAAATGATGAAAAATTCTTACATCACCTTGACTCTTAGGGGGTGGCTAGTTGACAATGACATCCACTTTTGAGGGATCCATCTTGAGTGTCCCTTGGGAGATTACAAATCCCAAAAATGTGAGTTCCTTCTACAAAAATACATACTTTTCTAAATTTATGAGGAGTTTTTGTTCATGCAACCTTTTAATCACCATTTCCAAATGCTTGAGGTGTTCTTCTAGACTGCTACTAAAGATTAAAATGTCATCAGGATAAACAACAAGGAATTTTCCATTATAGTCATAGAAAAGTTCATTCATTAACCTCATAAAGTTGGAGGGTGCATTGCTTAACCCAAAGGGCATGTCGAGCCATTCATAAAGACCTTCCATGGTCTTGAATGTTGTCTTCCATTCATCACCTGGTTTTATCCTTATCTAATGATAACCAAAATTTAAATCAATTTTTGAAAAATAACAAGCACTACCCAACTGATCTAGTAAATCCTCAATCATTGGGATTGGAAATCTGTATTTGATGGTTATTTTATTGACTTCCCTACTATCAGTACAAAGCCTCCATGTGCCATATTTCTTTGGGGCTATAATTGACGGGATTGCACAAGGGCTTAAGCTCTTTTGAATCAAACCTTTTTGGAGAAGTTCCTTCACTTGGTTGGAAATTTTTGCATTTTGAGTGGGAGTCATCTTATAGGGAGCCTTATTAGGCAAAGATGCACTAGGTACAAAGTAAATTTAATGAATTATATCTCTTATGGGTGGGATGAATGAGGGTAAGTCACTGGCAATCACATCATGGTAAGTTTCAATATGCTTTTGAACTTCCTTTGGTACTGATTTTTCTTTTTCTGTTATAGTTACATCCTTTGGTTTTTGAATCAAAACATATCCTCCCTTATCTACCCCTTTTATTGTCTCAATCATTTCCTTTTCTCCCACAACTATAAATACTGGCTCCTTTTCTTGTTTTGTATTAGGTAGAGGCTTCACTGTCAAAGAGACACCATTTTGGACAAGGGTATAGGTATTGTTCCTACCATTATGAGTGCCATCCACATCATATTTCCATGGTCTACCTAGGAGTATATGGAAAACATGCATTTCTACTATATCACATAGAACTCTATCCTTGTAATCACTTATAGAAAATTATACCCAAGCCTATTCTTTTACCAATGTTTGCTAACCCTTAGTTAACCAAAGAAACATTATAAGGACTAGGGTGTGTAAATTTTTATAATTTTAAATTTTGAACCATCTCATTAGACACTAAATTTTCATTAGAATTAGAGTCAATGATCAGTTTACATACCCTTTCATGGCTTCTGTAATTGGTTCTGAATAGTGACTTTCTTTGTGGTGGTTCTCTGCCTTGGGGCATCTGCAGTAAGGTCTACCTCATCATTAGGTATAGGCCTTCTTCTAGTTCAAGCTCCTTTCATGTGTTTCTTTGATTGTCTTCTTGGGATAATTGTACTCTTCTTTCTCCTTCTTGGTTTGAACCCATCTTCTCAGGAAATCTAGTGCCATGGTGTCCCAACTGGTTACAATTGAAACATTTCAAAGGGACATTGTTTCTTCCACCAAATCTTCCCCTTCTAAAGGGTCTTATTCCTCTATAGTTGCATCTAGAGATTTACCCTCCTTGTTCTTTTTCTTCTTGTCTTTGTTCTTCAAAATATCTTGGAGACTGTCCACTTCCAAAAGAGTTTCCTCGACCCCTAAAGTTTTTATTATTACTATTGTTATTTCCCTTTCCTCTATTATTTTTTTCCTGTCTTCTCCTTAAGTTGTCTTCTACTTTCAATGATAATCGATAACATTTGTGCACTGTCTCTGCTGTATGCATAATTAGGTCTTCTTGGATTGGGAACTTCAATCCTTTGATGTATCTTTCCAACTTTTCTTCTTCTATCTCTTTTGTGCTAGCCTTTATGCAGAATTTTGGAAACTCCTTGTTGTATGTACTCACATCCATATCTTTCTATCTGAGATTTTGCTTCTTCCTATGGAGTTGCACCCCATAGTCTTCAGGAGCATAGGTCTCCCTAACCAAAGTAACCATCTTGTTCCATGTTGATATCATACTCTTACCATTCTTCACCCTTTCAGTCTAGATGAAGTTCCACCAAATTAGGGATCCTCCCTTCAACTTGGATTTTGCAATCTTGACTCTCTGTCATTCTGGTATATCTTCACATTCAAAGAAACTTGTCAAAGACTCTATCTAGTCCATTGCTAAATTAGGGTCCATTCTCCCACTAAAAATAGACAATTCTATCTTTCCATCCATGGTTCTCCTCTCCATAGATTTAAGAGCATTCAAGAGGGGCCTCTGGTCTGTAGGAACTTCTTCTTATTCATGCTTAGGGGTTTCTTCTTCATCCCCTTCATCATCATTTCTAGAGTGTCCATCTATCCTCTTGTCTATTATGCCCTTGATTCATTCCAAATCAACCCTTAAGGCTTGATTGTAAACCCTCATTTCTCTATTATTAGCCATATACTCCCTGACCAGTTTGGATAACTCCATGTTAGTCATTCTCAGATTGGTTTCTCCATCAGCTTCTGACATCTTTGTCTTTCTCCTAAGAGTTATTCCTAAGCTGTGATACCACTTGATGCAGAGCTTATGGTTCCAACTATGTCCTAAAGGACTGAATTCCTTACCTCTCTAATAAGTTCAATTACCATAGGCTCCAAACCTTTGAAATGAACTTCCTTACTTCAATACTACATCCACAATAATTATTTCAAGTTTCTAATTGGGTTGATTTGGACAATCATCCCGATTGAACCTACTTGGGTACACCAAATTTTGGTAAAACATAAGAGGATATATGAATTTTTGGAATTTGGTTGGATCAAATTTCTAAGGCCTTACTTAGGACCAACATGAAAAAAATCCAACAATGGATTTCAATCTAGACTTCTAGTTATGGTACTTCCTTCTTTAGGCACTTAATTCCCTTGTAGCCCTATGTAGACTTTTTTTGGACCACAAATTATTGAATTCCAAAAATACCAAGGAAAAAAAGGGAATTTTTAGACACCCTTTATCAAGATACAACTCCACCCTAACTTAGGGCTTGTGACTCAAATATTCAATGCCTAAAAACTTGCTGTCTCAACAGACCTAATTACCCCAATTAGGAAAAGTTAACAAAGGAAGTACCCATAGAATGGAGCGTAAAGACTAACCACTAAATCAGGGATGGTTTCCATGTTTATTATGCTCCAAGAATTCAATCTAAGTTCTTGATTCAACCCCAACATGCCTCTGTCATCAAATGCTCATTTTGTTCACTAGTTCCCACATTGAGATGTCAACCAAAATTTAGTTAAAACTCTTGGCTTTGACCACCAACCTAAAAAATGAATTAGGATTAATAAAAAAAATATACATTACCCTCATTTCACCAACTCTCAGATTTTTCCAATGGTGGAATGAGGAGAAAAAGACATTTAGTCAGAGAAACCTTATGTAACTAGGGTTTTCAGGTAGCTTACACCAAATTGAAAATAAATTTCGTTCTACAATGGATCAAGGGCTCAAACCAGATGAAAATGGAAGGTAACTCACTCAAATTAAACAATTAATTGGTATCCCCTTTTTTTGAATCCGTACATGGTCATGCAGAACCAAAATAATGCAATGTTTGCAAGAAAATGGTCAAATTTTATTGATAGTTTCAAAAATTACTTCGTCGTCTCCTCCAACCACCTATAAGGGATATTTGAGGAGTTCCTCCAATGGTTAAAACTCCATTTTAAACAATGGTCTATTGGGAGGAATATTTACAATCAACTTTCAAAAAGTTGTCAATTCGACCAAAAGTTGCATATGCAAATGTCACATTTTTGCTTTTCTTGTTCAAAGTGAACAATTGTTGTTTTCTCACTTGCCTAAGGGTCACAAATAGACCCAAAATACCTAATGAACACCTAAAATAAAAAACCAACATAAATTGAATATTTGATCATCCTTTGACCATAGTTGACCAAGTGGTTCATAGAGACCAAATCTTGGTACTAGGTCCTACAAGTGGATCATTATTGAAAACAAGAAGTCCTAATTGTCTAAGACATGTAGAAGATGCCTTCAAGGTGTTGGGGCTCCTGCACTAGCTTGTGGGGTGGTGGTTGAGAGGATATGATGTACAATGACTAAGGATTATGGAGATGACCAGGGGAAATGCTAGAGGTGGAGCACGACATGCAGATCCATCTATTTTGGATTTGTTGAGGCAAGTTTATTCAAGATTAGAAGAAATAAAAATTACCTAGAGGAGAGGAAAAAATATAGAATATGTAAGTGATGAAGAAGGCAATGAATTAAATCAGAATCAAGAAGTAGAGGGATAATATCATGAAGCACAACTTGAGTTGAATCAAGAAGAGGAAAAATTCATTTGGGCATTGACTAATGTTAATCAGAGACCTCATTTCAGTCCACCTGATTATCATGGTAACCTAGATGCTGATGAGTTGATAGATTGGATCTCAGAGATGGATAATTATTTTGAGCTTGAAGGAACTAATGAAGAAAGGAAGGTGAAGTATTCTTACACCAAGTTGAAAGGGCATGCATCCCTATGGTGGAAACATTTGCCAATAGATTGGAAAAGAAGAGGTAAATACAAGATCAAATGTTGGGATAGGATGGTGAACAAGTTAAAGGCTAACTTATTGGGTGAGGAATATCAAGTAAGTTTGTTTATAAAGTTGCATAACTTGAAGTAGAAAGATCTAAGTGTTAAGAGTTACACCAAAGAATTCTACAAGTTGAACATCAGATCTGGTCATGTAGATGATGAAGATGAACAAGTTGCTCGCTACCTTAATGGTTTAAGGATGTCAATCCAAGATGAAGTTAGTCTAACTTGCAGATTAGGAGTGTGGAAGAGGCTTATAAGTGGGCCTTGAAGGCTGAAGAAAAGTTTAACTGAAGGAAGGAATAGAGACAATGAGGCAGAGGTGGAGGATTCTAAAGAGGTAGAGGTAGATCTACTGCAAATTAGAGTAAAAATGAGTCAAAAGTCAAAGACACCGATCGATATCAGAGGAATGATAGGAGTTCCTATCGGTATGAAGGGAAAGGAAGTGGTCAAAGAAGGAAGTTCAGTGGTACTTGTTTCAAATGTGGTGAAGCAGGGCATAAAGCCTTTGAATGTAAGCAAGAAAACTATGAGACGAAGCTAGAGGGCAGTAGGAGAACAATATTTGCTGATGAAGAGTCCACCAGTTTAGTGAAATAAATAAAGTAGAGGAAGGTGCAACCTTGATGACTAGGAGAATCCTATATCATGGAGTAGAAGAGAAGGAATCTATATAGAGGAATAATTTGTTCGAAACAAGATGTAAGGTACAAAACAAGGTGTGTAATGTTGTCATAGATAGTGAAAGTTCTGATAATCTTTCTTTAGAGGAGTTAGTTGGAAAAATAAATTTACAGAGGATGAAGCATCCTAAACCCTATCATATTTCCTGGATTCAAGATGAACATAAGGTACTGGTAAGTGAACAATGCCTAGTTAAATTCAAGACTAGGAAGTACTATGATGAGGTTCTGTGTGATATTATGCCTATGGATGCGTGTCATATTTTGTTGGGTAGACCATGGAAGTATGATAGGAACACCATACATGATGGTAGAAATAATGTTTATACTATTGTTGCTAATGGGATGAAACAAAAATTGTTGGTTTTAGAGGAACCTCTTACGAGTGATTTTTTGTACTAGTGCAAGAATCATTTTAGTAGATGGAAAGGAAATTTTTGGATGGAATGAATCATAATAATGTATGTTTTTCTTTAGTACCTAAGGTGTCTAAGGAGATTGATTTGGTAGAAGAAAATCCTAAGGATAGATCTAGATTGTTTAATGAGTATGCCGACATCATATATGATAATGTACCTCATAGATTACCATTGATAAGGAGTATTAGTCATTGTATGGATTTGATACTAGGAGCTAGTTTACTAAAACAACATTATATAGGATGACACCACTAGAGAATGAAGAACTGAATATGAAAGTGCAAGATTTGTTACAGAGAGGGTTGATTAGAGAAAGTCTGAGTCCATGTGCAATACCTATTGTATTGGCACCTAAGAAAGATGGACAATAGAGGATTTGTGTAAGAATGAAGATGGTAGAAGGTGGGTCTATTGCTAATCATTTAAATGAGTTTAATATAGTTACTAGTCAATTATCTCCTGTTAATGTCAATTTTGATGAAGAAATTAGGGCTCTTTTGAATATGTGTTCTCTACCTAAAATCTAGAATGACTTGGTAATGGATGTTAGTAACTCTATTTTTGGTTCAAATACCCTAAAATTTGATGATGTTGTTGGTGTTATTTTGAGTGAGGAAATTTTTAGGAAAATATTAGGTGGATACACATCAGGTAGTGTGTTGAATGAAGAAAGTAGAGGCAAACCAAGGGATATAAGAAACACCCCAGACTCTGCTGTTCTATTTTATTTTTTTAGTCTTGAAGACCAACCGAAGCTGAAGAGGAGTTCAACTTCTCCCTTGTCACTACCTTTGTAAACATATCTATTGGATTTTCATCAGTATGTATATTTTACAGCTTAATCGTTCATCATCTAATACCGAATGAATGAAGAGATATCTCAACTGTATGTGTTTTGTTTTGAATGCAAGGCAAAATTCTTGGCAAGATGAATGACACTTTGGTTATCTATAAATAGGTAATTGTCAACCTGTGTTTTTCCCAATTCTTCCATGAAGGATTGTAGCCATATCATCTCCTTTCTTGCCTCTGTTGGTGGATAAAGAAACCACCTTTTTCAGCCTAGAGATCCAACTCACCACTGTCCCACCGACAGTAAAAACATATCCTATTGTACTATACCTAGTATCAATGTATCCTTCCAAATTTGAGTCAACATAGCCTTGTAAATCAATACTAGAGCCCCCAAAACATAAAAAATTGTTGGATGCACCACTCAAGTATTTAAGAATCCATTTGACCGCATTCCAATGCTCAAGTATAGGATGAATCATATATTTGCTAACAACTCCTATTGCATGTGCAATATCAGGTCTAGTGCATACGATGGAGTACATTAAACCACCTATAACTGAAGAATAGGGTACCTTGGACATTTTTTCCTCTTCCTCTTGAGTACTAGGACACATCTCCTTAGTCAATTTAAAATGAATAGGAAAAGGTGTACTGACAACATTTGCATTCTCCATGGAGAATATCTGCAACACCTTTACAACATAATCAGCCTGAGATAGAGTCAATTTTATTTTTCTTCCTATCTCTACAAATTTTCATACCAAGGGTTTTTTTTCTGCCCCAAAATCCTTCACAACAAATGATTTTGCTAGTTGTTATTTTAACTCTCTTATGTGATCCATGTTAGACCCAACTACAAGCATGTCATCAACATATAAACATAAAATAATGTAGTTGTCATTATCCAACTTCTTAAAGTAAACACAATGGTCAGAATTACACTTGCAAAAACTATGCTAAGCCATAAAACTATCAAATTTTAAGTACCATTACTGAGGTGCTTGTTTTAAGCCATATAAACTCTTCTTTAATTTGCACACTAACTTCTCCTTACCTATGAAATCAAGTCCTTGGGGCTGTTCCATTTATATCTCCTCCTCCAAATCACCATGGACAAAGAAAATGTTCACATCAAGTTATTCTAAATGCAAATCTTCAGCAACCACAATACTTAAAATGGTACAAATAGAAGTCATTTTTAAAAAAGGAGAAAAGATCTCATCAAAATAAATGCCTTTTTTCTATGGAAATCCCTTTACAACTAACTTGGATTTGAATATTTTCTTATCTCCATTCTCCTCTTTCATCCTATAAACCCATTTGTTCTATAAAGCCTTTTTACCGACAGACAACTTGCATTATTCCCAAGTCTGGTCTTTCAACAAGGAGTCCATTTCTTATGTCTTTCCATCCTCCCACTAAACCTTGGTATCTAGCTGCATAGCTTCATCATAAAATTCTGGTTCACTAACATTAGTCAATAAAATATAATACAAAGAGGGAGAAAACCTGTCAGGAGGTCTACTTGGCCTTGAAGATCGTCTAACATTCACTAGAGTTGGTGGTATTTGTTGTTGTAGATCTTGAGGAAACACTAGAACATCATCTTTAAGAGTATCATCTAGCACTACATAATCATTTTCTTTCATCTCATGTTGCCGCAATTGATCTTTGTACAACACTTTCTCATTGAATATGAGATCCCTACTTCTCACAATTTTATGATTCTCAAAATCCAAAAGTCTATATCCTAAATCATCAATGCCATGTCCAAAAAATACACATTTCTTTGATTTATCTTCCATCTTGGTTCTATTTTCAAAATCTATATGAGTAAATGCTTCGCAACCGAAGGTTCTACGAAAAGAATAACTCACCTTCTTACCTGTCCATGCTTCCTCTAGAATACCACAACCAAAAGGAGTAGAGGGACCTATATTAATTAAATAAAAAAAAATGTTTACAACCTCTACCCACATGTTTAAGGGTAGGCCAACATGAAACCTCATAGTCCTTGTACGCTCCATTATTGTCCTATTCATGTGTTCAACCACTTTATTTTCTTGTGGAGTACTTGGAACTGTTTTCTGTCTATGAATACCATGAGAGGAAAAATAAGCTTCAAATTATTTCTACAATACTCACCACCATTATTAGATCTGAGACATTTTAGTCTTTTGCCAGCTCATTCTCAACCAAGATTTTCCATTTTTTAAAAGTTTCAAATACATCAGATTTTTGCGTGAAGAAATAAATCCAAACTTTCCTAGTTGCATCATCAATGAATGTAAAATAATATAGAGATCCACCAAGGGAAGATACTTGAGATGGTACCTATATATCTGTATGCACAAGCTCTAACTTCTTATCTTTCTTTTCCTTCCCACTCTTAAAAAAACTAACTCTCTTTTGTTTTCCATACACACAACTTTCACAAAAATCTATATTTACATATTTTAGACCTGGTAAAACTTTATTTGAATGAAGTAATTTCATACATTTTTCACTCATGTGCCCAAGTCTATTGTTCCATAGTGCTATTTCAGAATCCACAACAACTGTTTCATGTTATACCTTCTCAATTGTAGCAACTGTTCTTGAATATTGACTTTTCTCTGTAAGAATTAAAGTAGAAGTAACATTATGGTTTGTACAAAGATATAAGGTTCTTACTTTCACACATTTTTCTACTAATAAGGAACCTTTTGAAACCTTCCAATTTTTATCATTAAAAGTAGCTGTGCAACCTTCATCACCTAGATACCCTGGGGAAATTAAATTCCTACTCAACCTTGGATCATGCTTTACCTATTATAGTAGCCAATGATTCCCATTTTGCAACTTAACCTTGATTGTTCTCTTCCCAACAATCTGGCAGGGTTCATTATCTCCCAAATAAACCAGCCCAAAATCACCTTGGACATAATCAAGAAAATGACTCTTATGGGGCATGGCATGAAATGAGGGTCAATCTAGAACCCATGAATCATCAACATTTTCAATGGAAAGAAGAAAAACATCCTCTTCAGATTTATTACTTACCACATTTGCCTCCTTATTTCCTTCTTGTTTGTCTCCTTCTTTATTCTTCTGAGACCAACAATATTTCTTCTTATGACGTGGTTTCCCATAGTACCAACAATCATATGGTCCTCTTGATTGAGACCTCTTGCCCTTTGATTTTCCTCATGATTTCTCACAATTTCCAAAATTGTTTCCTCTATCTCTTGGTCTGCCTCTACTTTTTGCATTCAACACACTACCTAATGTGGATCCACCTGATATTTTCCTACAAATTTTCTCACTCTTAATAACACCAACAACATCATCAAATTTTAGGGTATTTGAACCAAAAATAGAGGTTCTAGCAACCATTACCAAGCCATTTCATCTTTCAGGTAAAGAACATAAAATCAAAAGAGCCCTAATTTTTTCATCAAAATTGACATTAACAGAAGATAATTGACTGGCAACTATATTAAACTCATTTAAATTATCAGTAACAAACCCACCTTCTACCATCTTCATATTAAATAAAAAATTCATGAGAAATACCTTATTCAAAGTAGAAAGCTTTTCATATAACTTCGCTAGGGTCTCCATCAACTCTTCAGTTGTCTTCTCTTTTGTAATATTAAATGCCACCGATTACGCCGGGCATAAATAAATACTACCGAGTGCCTTCCTATCCAAAATATCCCAATCCTCATCAGACATTCTTGTCAGTTGCTTTGATTTTCCTCCCAATGACCACCATAAATCCTTCTGATAGAGATAGTCCTCCATTTGCGTTTTTCATAACTGAAAGTTTTTCCCATTAAACTTATCAAACTTCAGCTTAGCCTAGTATTCCATTACTCACACTCAACCATGAGACTCCCACTCAATCGCAAGACCTTCCTATAGAGGATAACTGAAAACAACCTGCTCTGATACCACTTTTTAGGATTAGAAGACATAAATCTAACAGTTACATGAAAATATAACTAATAATGCAAAGGAATAGAGAACACATAAGTAGAACAAGAAGACATAGATTTAATGTGGTTCACCCCATCCTGGGCTACGCCTACCAAACACAGATTCCAATATTATTATCAAGTAATTTCAAAAGATTACAACCAACGATCCCTTACAACTCAATACCACTACAAAATGCTACAATACATCTTCACTCCAACAAACTATAAATATAGCACCATTTTTCTCATAGAAAAACCCTAACCCTAAATCTTGCTTGAGAGGTCAACCTAGGGAAATGCTTGACGAGTCAACATAGGGAAATAGTTGATGAGTCAACCCAAAAAATGCTTGATGAGTCAACCCACAAATTGCAGAAAAGTGTACAACACTTTCCTTATCAGTCACCATAAATCAACAATGTGTACTGATTCAAAAGTGTACAATACTTTCCTTGTCAGTCACCATAAATCACATATTCACTTTTTGGCCCCCCATGATACTGCACATACTCATACTTACTAGTTATAGTGAAGACTTAGATGATAACAACTATTAATTAGTGATTTTAAACTAAAGTGGCGAAGCTTTAGAATAGTTTGATTGTATAGTCATCTATTTGTCCAACTATTCAACACACACATCTAAAAGTGTATACTATACACAAAGAGACACTTAATTAAGGTCAATTCTTCCTTTAATAATTAAATCTACAAAGGTTACAAATGTGTTATTACAAATTTAGGATGAATAATATAAACACAACTCTAGTTGTTCTTGAATATTCAATTCTGGATTATTCAAACACACCTATTTCCTATCATATTTGGACTTACTAGTATTCCAAAAGTTATTCAATAATGGGGCATGCCACTTGTTGGCATATTACATGTAGAAGTAAGGAGAGCTATCTAAAAAGATAAACTAATATGAAATGAACTTTGTGTAAACATAAAAACATGTTTTTGTATACCCTTAACATTTCTCTCCTAGATGCATGGGGGAGATGCATTCTCTTTAGTAGAAGTTAAGTTCATTTAATTAGGATTTTAAAAGAAATAAAATCTATCATGTCATAGGTTAAGAGAAAGATATGATGGCTTGTTTGATAGGAACTAGCCTAGTATGATTGCATATTTTTAAGATTCTTAGCCTTTGAAGAGAGGGGATACTATATTGATAAATATGTACAATTTCCCACTTGAAGAAGAATAATAGATATCAACTAATAGATAATTGAGGAGATAACAAGTAGAATATTGTAATATCATTTGAAAGAATAGAGTATGTTTGATTAATATGATTAAATAATTGTTAATAAAAATGTGAGTTTGAGCATTTCAATCTCATTTCACCATAGAAGAAAGGGTTCACTCACCCTAGGGGGGGAGGGCATTTATGGTGTTTCTAAGTTATTTGTGTTTGTAATTTTGTACTAGATTCATAAGTGGATAATTTTCATCAATAAGTTGATTAATTTTAATATATGATTGATAAGATATTGTTTTTCTATTTAGCTAGACTTTAATCCTTTTACTTTAAATGTAGTTATTTATGCTATTAATTAATTACAATTTTAGTAGTGCACAATATGTCTTTGTTACTCAATATATTTTCTTTGATATTAGTGAAATTGAAGAGGTTTAATTTTAATATAATATGTTATTAAATCCAATTTTATTGTAACTAATTTTTAATATGCATGTAACTTCAATTACAATCATTTCAACCTTAGGATAGGAGAATTGTTAGCTTGATCTTCAATGTTCTATTGTAGATAACATTGGATATTTGTCTCGACAAAGATACATGTATATAATTCAAAGTGGAGGAAAGAACCAACACTCTTGAATGACCACAAACCAATCCTTTTCCAAGGACTGACCTAGGAGAACTTGTGCCTTAACAATTTAGTTGCCATCAAACGTTCTCATAAATACTACTAGTTATAGTATAGCAAAAATAGGCAAAATCAACAATTTAGGAACTAGAAGCAAATAAATAGTCATATCACTAATGTAGGTTATATGATAGACATGTGCTTGTGGAAAAGACTTTTAATTGTATGCTCACACCCTCACAAAGTACATAGCTTATCCTAGATTTAAGATAATGTTGATATAGACTTACCATTTTCAATCTCAAAATATCTTAAATTCAAGATCTTCATCATATCAATTATAAAACTAAATTCCCCTTTCTAATTAATATTTAGTTTGTTTATTTAGTTTTTTTTAAGGAGTGGGGAGAGAGAGAGAGAGAGAGAGAGAGAGAGAGTATATTCCTATACGTTGCATGTATGGGCAATAATGAGTACCTATTTTATACCTTACTTGATTCAAATGGATGGAAGGAAAAATGTTGATGACTAAAGATGATCATAGGTTAATCACGTGTTTGAACATCTCAAGTTCTTTCCTACAGTTTTTGAACGGAGTCAATCGGACTCCGTATGTGGAAGTTATGGCTTCCAGAGCAAAGCCTATTTTAATTTCTTCATAATCTGATCGGGTTATGGAGAATAAAAATGCATTATTTTTACTTCTTCAAAACCGGACTGGGTTTTGAAGAAGTGAAAATTGTGCATTTTATTCTCCAAAACCTGATTGGGTTATGGCTTGGGAAGAGGCTTGAAAAATGACCTAAAGGCTTGGGGGCTTATTTCCTTGCATTTTTGTTCTTTTAGACATTTTTTCATCTTGTAAGATGAATTATTGAATTTATCTTCATCAGGTTTGGAATTTGTCAAGAGGGTAACTCTATAATGTTCACCATAATATCATACGTCTTCCTAGCTTTCTAACCATATAATTTTTTCTATTTTTGGACAACATTAGCATAGTAAACTTTAATTTTCTTTACCAGTGTCTTGACAGTCCTCACAGACACATGTCTACCATTTTTTTTAATAAATTTTGATATACTTAACCAAATTACAAATAAATTACATATTATTGTTCTACACATGATTCTTTACACTTTCAATTTTTTTTTTTCATTTTTGATTATTTTGATGCAAGTTATGCCCAACGCACGAATAGGTACAATTGTTTTAGGATGTGGTCACTTCAAAAAATCACAGAAAAAAAAAAAACTCATCAAAAAATTACAAAAAAATACACAAATTCTAGATCTCACTCTTACCTATCATCCTACCAACAGGATTTGAAAAATACTAAATACATCTATATCTTTTGTATATCGCACGAAAACATCTATGTTATGTTTTTTTGAAAAAATCAGGAATATGTTTTCATGCACGTGGGTTTGACCCTCTTAATCTTATCATTTAAAAAAAATAGTATTTTAGAAACTAGATTCAAAGTACTACAATTTTTATTTTTTACACATCTTCTTATTTTGAGTGCATGACCCTGAAACGTCTGTTCCAAGTTCAGGTTTACCCGATTTCAGAAAAAATGTGTCCACTTATAACCCCCTTTTTGGTTCACAACTTGGTGCACATACCCCAATGGGATTTATTATAATTATTACATCATTTTAGACCAAAACATTACTTTGAGTTAGGTAAAGTAAAATTAATTAAGTTATGTAGCTCAATTATATTAAGAATAGGTGTTATATATATGGAGAAATAAAGAAGGGTAGATTTCCACTCTAAATCTATGTATCAATAGTTGGCTAAAAATTTACTTTGCTTAAAGTTTTTAATCATTAGTTGTTTACTAAATGATTGTGTTTATTTATCTCTATGATAACATGATATTAAAACAAAACATTTGTTTTATGTAAAATGATGTCAGATATATCATGTTGCACCCGATTTCATCCATGCGTCAATTACATATTGCTAGGTATTTCATGCAAGTTTAGGAGTTCTTCTATCAAAGGACACGAGGGAAACCTATGCTTTTTGGTTGGGTGATTAAGAACCTTAATTGTGTTCTTTCTCATGGGTAGAAGAAGACAAAGGGATTTGAAGTGATAGTTTCAAACTACAATATCAATATAGTATAGACACTTTTTGATGTAAGTGACCTTATTGTCTTAAAAGCATTGTAATATTTTTCTTTGCATATGATAAGAACATTGTAAATTGTATTCAATTGAAATATGATTTTAAGTTCTATTTCATTACATTTTGGTTCTTAAGGAATCATTAAAGGAATTTGATTATTTTTATCTCCACCCATTTGTTTACATAAGGGACTATCCAATTAGAGATGGATGTGATTTATAAGAAAATTGTATTCTAGGGTTGATGATACTTTTGTATTTTTAGAAGGAAAAATAAGTCATCCTATTTTGTTAGATAATTTCATAATGGTACCATTTACATTAATGAAATTTATATTATTTTGCCTAACCCCAAGAAAATTCATGGTAGAATGATATCAATTTTAGTTTGGATCAAAGCATGTATGATAGTGAAGTCATTAATATTAAAGCAATTCCAAGTGTTAGAGTTCACACTACCAACACATTGATTGAAATGAAGGAGACCCACTAGGATGTATGTAAGGACTAACTTTGTACAAACATGCCACATAAGCTACTTTACTGAAGTAAATGAAAAAACCAAAAAGATAAAGTAAAAGTTGTAGCATTGCATTAAAATATTTATTTTTTCATTACTCATAATGAAAGAAACAACATGATCGATTACAAAATTTGACCAACTTGTCAAATTTAAACATAATAGAACTAAGAAGAGGCGTCAACCATCTTGTCGCAAAGACCCTTAGAACATCAAATAACAAGTACATCAAGTACAATAATAAATTATAGCATATGACACAAGTAGACCGTATGGTCAAATCATGAGTACATAAATAAAAAATATACTGTGTTAACCCTTGTCTCCTTTATCCATCAGACTTCTTTCCATCTGTTGTTCTTGAGACAAAAGTGTGGTCCAGGTTCTTTTTGTTGACTTTGGCATGTTTTTTCATTGATGTAAAAAGGTTGATGAAAGGTATTTGGATCATAAGTCAGAGTTGATGAAAGGTATTTGTATTAGAAGTCAGAGACTCGTAGAGATGGTTATGTGGTTGGTTATGGAGAATGTGACCTTGAGGCATTTCATGGACTTGGTAGTTGCAAATAGGTCTTATCTACGTGTTCATGAAGAAGTGACATGAAGTCTTATATATGTGTTCATGAAGAAGTGACATGGATGGAATAGCTACAAAGAGGAGGGCATTTAGTTTGTGTCAAATTGAGATTTAATGTTTCATGAACAAAAAAATTATTCAGATCAAGGGTTATCTGCAAATGGTTGATATAATGTAGTTATTCTTTCCTTGTGTATGAGGTATGCTTCCTTGAAATAATAATGCACAAATGTCTCAGAAGTTTTGTGCAGTCAAGAACAATTTTATGCTCTCGGTCTTCTTGGTAATAGTCTTATTAGTTCCTGCCTGCAGAAACTATTGCAGAGGGCATAAAACGTAACTAGTGATTAAAATTTCCTCCAACAACCAATTAGAATTAACCTTTTATTAAGATTTCTCTTCTAGTTACTATCTCTATTAGTAAAGTTGCATATTTTTTAACACATATTAATTCAAAGATTTTTTACATTCTTCTATTGGACTGTAAGGACGGTTGCAGGATGCAACAGAAAGCTTGTATACTCCCGATGCAAGAGAAGGCACATCCCTCCAGACATTGCTCTGCACGAGAATGCAAGTTTGTTGGATTTGGTGAACTCAATTATGGGGAGATGTGGTTGTGCAGTGGTGGCAGGTCAGGAGTAGAATAAAGAAACACATATCTGCATGCAGAATAGACGTGGCCATTATGGTTTTAAAGTTGCGGTCTTCTCTATTTTTGATCCACAGGTGATTGGTATGAGATTAAAGCATCTCATTACGTTTCAAAAAAACTTTCTCTGATCGTGGAAGCCGACCTTTCTCAATCGTAAATCACACGCGTCTTCTCACCTCACGGCACTAAAACATAGAAGTAAGCCATTTTTTTTACTCTTCTCTCCTTTTACCATTTTGGTTATAAATTTCTATCCCCCCTCCATTTGCCTCATCCTTCATTTTTTGTTGCTTCTATACTTAAGATTTGTCTGCCATGGCCAAATACGAGGCGCTTAGTTTGCTGCTCTGGACAGCGTTCATGTTTTCAGACTCTGATGCCTGCAACTATGAATTAGAGAATTTGAATTTAGGCATCAACACATCTCAGCGCCACCATGTGAAATGTGACTTTGGTTGCAGTAAGCATTCAATCAAAAGCGACTTATTAATTGCTAGAGATTACTTTTTAATTTGCCTTTTTTCTTTTAAAATGTTTTTTTCAATAGCAGGTAGCTGGGAGTGATTGAATTCTCTCAGACAGTTGGGCTTGCGGAGGAGTGTAGCGATTTCAAGGAAAAGGTATAGATTTTTAAGAAAGAGAGAAACAAACACCTGCACACGGTGAAAAAGGACAGTTGACGGAAAAATAGTAGTGTGAAGTAGTTGGCGATTAGGGTTTGATAATTGTTTCATGCAGGCAAGAATAAAAAAGGTGGGCATTCAAAAAATATTTGTTGCATGCAAACACATTCCTCTTCCAGAGTACAGAGCATGTTCGTGGCTGCTACTGTAGCTGTGGCGTTTTGATCAATGGGTATTGAGGAGAAAGAGTCTGCTTCGTCCTACGGTTCAAGGAAGAGAAAACTAATGATATAAAAAAATAGGTAAAATAAGAGTTAATGTTTGTTACTGTAAGGTTAATTTTCTAGTTTCGTGAATTTTCCAGCAGACTTTGTAAATCGAATGGCACTGATAGGTTGAACACAATTCATGGTAGAGATGCATTTAGTTGTAAAGAATTTGTATTTGAGCTTGAACTTAGTTTTGGTTCTTTAATTTTTAGATTTATAAAAGAGGTTGTAGTTTGAATATTATGTTGAAGCTGATAAATAATTCCTTAATCCTGACATTTAAAACCATAATGAGAATCATTCATATTTTTAGGTTTGCATGGTGCAACCAAAATTAGAAATAGATGTACAATTTAAGTACACAAAACTCAATACTCCTTGGGGCTATATTAATGCAACACTTCTTGGTGTTACAACTTTTGGGACAACTGCTATTATAAGTGGATTCTTTGTAAAGCCAGATGCTACTTTTGATGACTACAG